>VURO01048108.1:54460-86326 GCA_015108175.1 Pelvicachromis taeniatus
TAAATTACCTTTTAGCGAGGGGTGGCACTGTTTTTGCAAAGTGTTATGTTTTGTAGCACTCAGCCGTAGCCTGCCAGTGGCCACCTGAACTGCACTGGTGCTCAATGTGACAGCTGCACTGGCAGCCGTCACTGCACATCATAACTGATGCTGTGCTGAACTCACTGCTCATGAGTGCAAAAAACACTGTTTAATTGACCTGCAGTAACTCCGGCCAGCAGCCCATCTTTGCCACTCTCTGTGGTCAAACAAATATACCCCATGAAACTGATCCTTTTATTAACAGAGACCCATCATCCTGATCTTTTCTTTTTTTTTCTTTTTCTATGAAATCTGTTCTTTTTTCAGGCGAAAATACCTTAAAATGGGCTTCTCCCGGGGAACTGTAATGCAGTACATCCCCAAAGCTTATTAGTTTGTCCCTCAGTAAGTGTTGGTCTGAAAAAATGAAATGGATGAGTTCCTTTGATTTCTGCTGGTTGACATGACAACCGTGCCCTGAAATAAGAACGCAACATCTGTTCAGTCAATAATTGGACCTGAGCTCCTTGTTAAAATGTCTCACTATAGTGAGGGTTGGTTGTTCCGTCACTGCGAGCATGTATCACCTGTACGTTTGAAGAACCTGCTAATTCAAATTTCCCACTAGACTTGTGATTTGTTTTGTGTTTGAGTTTTTTTCCTCTCTTATGTATCCACACCCAGCGTGAAGTGCTTTATTTAGGGGAGAGCTGTTTGGTTAGAGTCCTGCAACAGCACATAACACACTGAAATGAAATGAGGTCCATGATGAGTAAGTACATAATTTCCATGGATGCTTTCATTTGAGTTGCATGCCACTAAAGAGAGAGCACATGCAACGAGCACCAGCTAATGAAGGAGTTAAATCACGGGGAGAGTAGATTAAAGACAACACTACTGGCCAATTAGCTTCTCCACTAGGGCGTGATCCAAGGCTTTGCAGCACATACCGCCTCTGGCGCTCGGGTCCTGCTCGGAGAGTTTTGAAATCCAATGCATAACCCCGTGTGACCCGGAACTGGCTCAGTCTTGCTATTCTTTAGCCGTCTGGTAGCAAGACTGGCAGAATTAGACAGATAAATACAAAGGGATCTGCCAACATCCCCAAGTGAGTCCATGTCTCACTTATTGATTGGGACACGCACCACTGGATCTTCATTTGCTTCTGCTAAAAGTGCGTGCTGCTTTCCGTGAGCATGACTCCAAGGATTTACAGATACGGAGTAAACTAGCTTGACCTTTAGAGCAGGTGTCATTCACATGTAAGGCGTGAAAAAAATGTAAATCTCTCCAAATTCTCTCCTGAAACATTGTTTATGTGCTTATGCAGATTTATCCCTCTTCTGCTGAGCTCACACACAGAGTGCTTTGTAGCCTGGGAATCATGTGACAGTGTACAATGTCAAGTTGCTTTTATTGCAGCTCTGCTGCCAAAGCCCAGTAGTGTTTAAACTGGATCATAGCTGAGCGGGGGAGGGGGGAGGAGGGGGGGTGATGGATGTTTGGAGCTGCTTTTTTTTTTTCTCACTGTGTGGTTATTACACAGCTCCAGTGTGGAAAAAAAAAATCCCCAGGGGCATACATTCTCACATACTATTAAGTGGAATGTAATGTTACGGAGGATATTCATCCTAAAAATGAAAGGCGTAAATTAAAAAAAGGATGTAGCTTGGGAAATTAAAGTCAGGCTTCATATACAGGACATGTATTGAGACTGTCATGCTCATTCTGAAGTGGGGAAGGTGCGAGGGAGCCTTCCCATAGAAGTGCTGAATGAGTCATCTTTTAATGTTACCTGCTGCCGCGCAGGCTCGACTTGTCCCTTTTTTCATTGAATTTCACACAAAATCACAAAACAGAAAGTGCGTCTTTCAGCCATTTGTGTTGCGGTTGCATCACATGGTTTTTAATCTCTGCTAAATATACCCGCACTGTGAACAGATCAGTGCATTCTCACAGCTCAAAGCTCCAACCCTCCCCTTGCATCTTATCTGGCGGGTATACTCACTTTTTCTCACATTTAAGGACTCTGGACTCCTCATCTGCATTTATATAAGCAACCATAAAAGCTGGTTTCTACTCTTTCTGCTTCCCTCTTCCTTGGACAGTCTTGAAGAACAGGAATAGAATTGAGATGCTGGCATAGGTTACTTACTCGTCGGAGGCAGCAGCTGCATAAACAATGCTTTATTTCACATCCTCTTAATGTTTATTCACTGGCTCCCATTCGTACACTGGTAGTGCTGAGTCACACCCTCATGCACACACTCTCTAATTATTCTGTACCATAGCAACCGTAACTTAGCAATTGCTAAACCTCTTCCGTTTGAGAGGTTTAGAAAAATGTCATTATTTCTCTCTGTTTATCCTTTTAACTCAGGAAAGTATGAAGCCGAATGAGCAGTTGCTTCATTGTTGTGAATTTTTATGTGACCATCTTATCTTAAACCCAATCAATCTCTTTTGTGATATGCATATTTATGGTCTTAAGAGGAGAAGTTAAGTCATTAAGAGTGACTTGACTTATCTGTATGTTCATTTAAAATGCATAAAGTACATTGTTTCATTAAAGCACGGGCTATTAAAATGCAGTAAGTGACTTATGTGCGCTGTCCTCCCTGCACAACCATGCAGCACCGTCTGGAGGAGAGCCACTATGAATTCTGGGCTCTCTGACAACTAGTGACACTCTTTCTCAGCTGATGTGTCTCATAACACTTTGACAAACAAACTGGGAATTAAGACAATGAATTACACACATTCAGCGTGACCATTTATTCTCGAATTATGCAAATAGGTAAATTCTAGTGCTGTGATTGATACGCGATCCTGTTCTGTAATTATTCTTCTAAAACGGGTAGTTCTGGTCCTTGATTATGATTGGCTTCGCTACGTTCAAAGCTGTTGTGAAATAATCTTTAAACACACACCGGCAGCCACACGAGATTAGAGTTAACGCAGCACACAAATTATTCCAAAAATGTGAAATTTGTTGTTTTTCCCTTGGTGGTTTTGGTGGTTAAAAGTGATGGACGGGATAGAGGAGAAAGATCAAATAAAGAGAGCAAAGAACAAATCAACTGACAAACTGAAGAGGTGGAAATACTGGGATTGTAAAACAGACAGCATGCTCTGTGTTTAAGACCTGTCTGTGTAATATCATCACCGCAATGGAGCTAAATGAGCTCTCCAGCAGTTTTGTTGCATGCATCTTTAATGACTTTAAAACATTAGAATTGGGTTCAACTCTTTTAAATTATTTAGGATTTTCTCTAATCTGCACAGGATCAAAAATATACGCACACAGAGAGAAAAGCACATATATGTCTCCACAAATATTTGGTCAGTTGTCTCTTAGTAAGTTGACCAGATGCGTTCTGGTAGCCATCAATAAGCTCCTGGTATAATTCTGACTGGATAGTTGACCACTCGTTTTGACAGAATTGATAGAGTACATTTAAATTGCTTGGTTTCCTCACACTGACCCGGCTTTTAAACATAATCCACTCATGTTCAATAGGACTGAGGTCGGGGCTTTGGGAAGGCCATTCCAAAAGCTTAATGTTAGCCTACACTGTCCTGTTGGAGCACACAGTTGTGTCCACAATTCAACCATCCAGTTGCTGATATGAGGGTGAAATTGCAGAATTTGGAGGTAGTCCTCCTTCTTGTTTATTCCATGTATATTGTGCAATGTACAAATAGCACAGGCAGCAAAACAAGCCCAGAGCATATTGCTACCACCACCATGCACCATACTCCAAACATACTCCTTGTGGCCTTACAATAAAGCTTTTTTCAGAAGACGTTTCAGTTGAGCTTAAAGGTGCTGATTTTAAAGCAGTGGATTCTTTTCTTGGATGGTACCCTTTTAGTCCATGAACATGTGAAACTCACTTCAGTGTGAACAGTAATGCTGGTGTTCAAGCAGTTTCCAGATTATGGCAGGGCTGTACCATCGTGTTTCCTGGGTGGTTCCTAAACAGGCTTACCAGTTTCCTTTTATCTGAGGGTGACCACTTTGTCGCTGAGTTGCTGTTGTTCCCAACTGCTTCCACTTTGTTATTATACCACTAACAGCTGACTGTGGAATATATAGTAGATAGGAAATTTCATGACTGGACTTGTTGCACAAGTGGCATCCTATCACGGTGCCATGCTAAATGCACCAACCCATTCTTTCACAAATGTTTGGAGAAGCAGCCTGCATGCATTCTAGGTGCTTGACTTTATACACCTATGGCCGTGAAAGTGATCAGAACAAATTAATTAGATTATTTGGATGGGTGAGTGAAATCTATTGGCAATGTAGTGTCTGCATAGTAACATCTGGCTTTCTGCAGGGTTGTGTGGAAGTGTGCTTGTGTTTGTATGTTCTTTTGAACACCACCACTGTGAAATAATCAGAAAACAGACCAGACCCAGTACCGTGACCGTAAGCACCATTTTTGACAGTTTTAGAGCGGGAGGTTGCTTCAGCCCACATTCTAGTTATCAGATCCATCACCAGTACACCACAGGCGAACCCTGTGCAGGTATTTGGTACACGCAAAACAACAGCATGGTTGACACCTTTTAAAACAACCAGCTGACATGAATAAACTCTCTAGAGTTCAAGCACAAAGCCACAAGGATGCTCAGTGTGAACACACTCTTATGCCTTATGGCTTAGAGTATCACCTTGTCTGTCTCGAGAGCTTCCTCTTGTTGAAGATCCCTGAAATTTTCCACTCTCTTCCTTCGCTGACTGTCTTATCTTGTTTGTTACTGCCCGGTCCCAGAGCTCTGCTGTGCCAGATACAGTCTACACACACACACACACACACACACACACACACACACACACACACACACACACACACACACACACACACACACACACACACACACACACCAATTACCAGAAACTAATTAATCACCAGCACTTCGACCACATTCCAAATGCACAGACACATTACAGCTTGAGAACCGATCTCTGCTGGGTCATTTAAGAATCATTAGAGGCCAATTATAGCACATCAACATATTTGATTAGAGCAACCTGTTTTTCTTTCTTTCTTTCTTAATCAAAGCTAGTTTAAAAATTATATTCAAAATTATCTGTTGCTATTTTAAACATCAGCTAACAAAACAAAATGCTCAAAAGTTAAAAGGATTAAGCATCCATGTCTTTATTATTTATTATTTATCTGTTCTAACAATAACAGATGTTCCGATTTTCAGTGACACTGTGATAACTGGCATGGAAAAGTGAGAAAATATAGTCCCTTTTACTCTGCTAGAAAGAAAACCAATCTATAATCATATGTATGCATACAATCAGTACCTTTTTGGTGCTGTTCAAAGGCTTACCAGCGCTAATCACTGTGCCACTTTAGCAGCAGTAACAACTCACAGCGTAGAAATCTCGAAAAAGCCCAATTACAAATTCCAGAGCTGGATGCTAAAGGTATAAATGATTTAAAATGATGCTTTTGTGCCTTGCAGAAATGATTGGTTTTCACGGAACAAAAGCTCTTACAGTCATCCTACATATCTTAATCCCACAGCCACATCATGGTAATTAGGATACTGACCCCCAAAAGCCATATAGTCTTATCAGGCATACAGTACCACCACCTGCTTGTCCCCGTGAATTCATTTCATTCACAGCTTTTTCCCTTTTGTCACTTTTAACCTTGTACAGGCAGCTAAAAGGGGATTTGACTCTCCAAACAATGTGATTTGTCTAGGGAATAATAACACTTTTTGTCTCGGTATTTGATGGTTCCTTCATGTTTTTCTTGTCCTCCAACTGACACGACACCCACAATTTTCAGTGACTGGGCATTTACAATTTACATTTCCACCTGTCTATTGAGCTGTCATGAATCTTTTCTTTTTTTTTTAAACTACATCAATTTTCAAGTGATTGAACAAATGTATGATTTACCAATTCACACTGCTTGGGATATTTGGGAGAAAATGTGAATGCTTGTAGGTAATTGCACAGTAGCCTCTCCAAAGGACCTTGACTGAAGAACATGGACTTTTCTAGGCATTCCAATATAGACGTTTCCCTGCTGAAAGAAAGCTCTGTTCCTCTTCCTCTAACAATGAAGTATAAATGTGTCCTACGGGGACTTGCTGTCTTTCTTGACATTTAGACCTTGTAGCTGTCCTGAAAAACCAGCAACACTGCCCAGAAAGCAAACCCACAGCTGGAGCTAAGAGTATTTGAAAACAAAACTATGGTCATTTGCAACAAAGGTGCTGAACGCAATGCTGACAAGCTCAAGTTGAGACTTCTGTGAAATCACTAACATTTCCTGAACAACTCCATTTCCCCTTAAACAGATGTCAAGACAGATGTGTGTATTTATCGAAAAGCACAAAAAATTTGGCCCTTACCTTTTCCCCTTTATCTCCTTTTAGTCCTGGCAGTCCAGCTACGCCTGGAAGACCAGCATCTCCCTGTGCACACATAACATGCAGGACTGAAATTATATGTAGACACATTTATATCAACAGCATGAATCTTTTAACATACAGTTGCAGTCAGCAGTTTACTTACACACATCATGGGCATGAATCCCATGGTAATACTGGGCTTTTAATGATTTCTTCAAAATGTTCTTTTTACCAGGGTGGACGAATTGTGCAGCATACATCTTTAATGACTTTAAAAAACAACAATTGGGAACAAAAGTTTGAATGTATTTTGGATTTTCTCCAATTTACACAAGGTCAAAACCTACACACAACCTCAAATATCCATACACACCCACTAATATTTGATTAAATGTCCCTTAGGAAGTTGCACCTCGATCAGATGCTAATGTTGATTTTGGAGCAGGGGCTTCTCTCTTGGTTGGCACACTCTCAGTCCATAGTGTTGTAAAACTTCATTGTGAACAGTGACACTAGGGTTCTAGCAGTTTCCAGTTCATGGTATGCTTTGGTTGTTCCTGGGTTGTTCTTGAACACATGAATAGCTTGGATCTTCCTCCAGAACTTGACAAAGTGGTGACACATCTGTACAACCTACATACATGTTTTTTTTTAAGTGATTCAAGATGGTTGCTGTACAGTTATTACACCCTGGAAAAATAACAATTCAAAGAAATAAAAAAGCCCTAAATTACCATGACATTCATGTGCATGATGAGTGTGTACAAGCGTCTGACCATAACGACATTGGAAATAACAGAAATATTACTTCCTTTTTTGTCAGTAAAGAAATACAAGTAATTTACTGCACCTGCAGTAAGCGATGATGTTTTTAGTCATATGTTACTTAAAAATATATATATTTTTTTCACTATCTGAGTATATTCCAGTATCCCAAATCTATTTCCACTGATAAAAGACATCGCCTTGCGGCTGTACCATCTTAGTTTGTTATTGAAGGTAACATTAATATCTGCAGGTGAAAGAATCCTTTACAGCTTCACAGATCTATTGCACAGTGCATATTTGCCATGCTTGGTAGAATCATAGCTGCATTTGTAAATACATTTGGGCTGTAATGTGTTTGGTTGGCATTGCAGGAAACTAGTTTTTGATATAAATGGTGTTTAACCGTCTCTAGAATGTCCATATTGGATTGAGTACACGTGGCGTCAAATCAAATGCTGGCTCAGTTTCAGCAGCCATTACATTCACTCAATTAGAAGCCCCTGTTGGGTTGAATTGAGTGTACCTTTTCAGCTGGACAGTGACATCTGTCAATGGACTGTGGGGCTGGCTGAGACAACATCAAGGGGATCTGAGCTGTAACCAGGGGAGGGGCAGTCCCATTAAATGTCCTCTCGGCTCCACACTGGATCAATACAGAAATTTCACTACTTAGACGCTTTCCTTTGTGTTCTTGCTTCAGGGCAAAAAAACAAATGAAGCCACTGTCACGTGTAGCACACTTCACCCAGACAACCTTTTTATGCTTATGTGAAGCTTACAAACTGTCATAAGCCCTTCTCAAGGTTGTGAGAATTCTCTAAGAGTAACTTTACACTAACATGGCAGTATCCTTAGGGAGAGATGCAGTGACAAGAGGTCAAAGGTCATCCATTTGGAATCACTGTAACGTTAGCTCTTAATGATTTTATGATGATAGAAGTTCGATCTTACTACATTTCTAACTGGGGGCGCGCTTCCTTGTGGATGACACAAAAATCTTCTTACACTTGTATGTAATGGTTAAAGTTGAGCCGTACAGTATGTGGCACACGATCACCAAGAACCTTATGAATTCTGATACTGAAAATGTCTTTCATTTTTTAAAGAAAATGAAAGTGAAATGCATAACAAATGCATAACAAAAGACGAATGTCTTTTTGTTACGGCTCATTACCTCGGTATTGTAAATAAAAACAATAACAATAGTAAGTTCAGTTCTTTTCTGAGGCGTTAAAGCGTTTTACCTTTGGCTCCTGGAGCTCACAGCAGTTTTCCATCTCAGCCATGTAAGGGTCACAGTAGATTAGAAATTGTTTCAGTTCAATCTGTGGAGACAATCACAGCATTATACAACAGTTTCGTCATCTCGTCGTGCTCCTCTTTTAACTGACAAATGTCCACACTTCACTGACTCAGACAGCACAATTTGTTCACTTGTCAGCTACTGTAGCCATAATGTCCCAACGCTGCAACTCCTGTTGCCTGCAAAACATCTCCAAAGCACCACATTAAAAACATAACATATATTTTTAAAAAGCTTAAACTTCCGCATGACTTGCAGCTGGTTCAGAGGAGAATTTGAAACCTATGTTGTTGTTGTTTTGAGGTGTAGTTACTTATACTATTATCAGTCACAAAGGGTAAAAAAGTCAGCTGTTAATCCTCCTTAAGCCAAGGTCTATCCAGAGGCACGGCTGACCTAATGGCAAGTTGACCTTTTGTTGTTTTTAGCACTTTGGCCACCTCCGGGGCTGAAAAATGAAGCCAATGCGGAAGTGCCAGCAAATGCAGTTCACCGAATAGTCACTTCAGGCTGACTCCAAAAGCAACCCAACAGACTTGAATAAACATGAATAAACATGGTTACTGCTCAGCACAGTAAACATGTTTCTTCTCCAGTAGTGCATTATAGTGAACAAATACACCCTTTTAAACTAATTTCCCTTTCTGTAAGAGCTGTACAGGAGTTACTTTGTTTATAGGTCACCCTATATTTGCATTAAAAGCATTGCTGCTGTTTGAAGTGACAGGTTGGAGAAGACCAGGCTGCTAGTTGTCTGCTAACTCTAGTCACACAGGTGGGTGTAACTGGATCTCTGAACTGTGTTTCTGGTGTTGGTAGCCTTTGGATTGTTTTTAATTCAGTTATCTGAAAAATGATATGGCTTGCTGTGTGGTTAATCTTTACTAAAAGCCTGTCTGAGAAGTTTTTGCTCCAGTTCTGTTGAGTGAATTTCATGTATTTTATCTCTTTGTTACACAGCAGTCCAATCGTCTATGGATGCAGCTTGCTAACCACCCTTGCTAGTGCTAGCTAAAAAAACAAAACAAAAAACAAGATTCCCTCCTCTCATACAAATGATTTATAAAGGTGTTGACAGGCAAAAAACAAGTTTTCCAAAGGGGACTTCTTTAAAAGCTTACACTGCAGTGTAACAACATCCACCTATTATAGTATGGTGCAAAACTCATGAGCCACCCTTCATTTCTTTGTTTTGCTTGGAAAATTGGAAACAAGTACACTGATTTAATAAAAAAATGTGCAAACATACGTGGAAATATAGTTTATAATGCAATATACTATTCAAATGAGCTTGAAAGTCGATATTTGATATAACCACCATTATTATTTTTTAATCTTCAGCACAGCCTGAAGTCAAGCTTACTCGTAATTTGTTTAAGTAGTCTTCAGGAATAGTTCTCCAGGCTTTTGAAGGACATACACAGCTCTTCTTTGGATGTTGGCTGCTTTTTATTATGCTCTTTTTCAAGATTATCTCAGATCATCCCAGTACTTTTCTGCTTTTATGATTCCATCATGTTTGACAAGATCCCGACACCACTGGTTGAAACTGTGACAGAGCCTCCACCATGTTTTACAAATGATTGCAGACATTCGCTGTTGGGCTTTTCTGCTAACCTCCTCCATAAATTTGAACTCAACAACGTTCAAATTTGAATTAATCATTTCATAAGACCTTTTGCCATTGTGGTGCTGTGTATGTAATTTAGCATAGCTAAGCCCTTTCTCCCTGTTCCTTTTCCTTGGCCATTTCTGCTGAGGCTTCAGTGAACCGTAGATGGATCAACAAAAGGGCCAGACACATCTCTCAGATGCATCTGTCAGATCTTTGTTGCTTTTCACTCGATTTCTTGAGGACATGACTTTCAGATAATGTTCATCTGTTGTAAATAGTTCTTTTGTGCTGTCCACTTGTCCAGTTTTCTGAAATTCTCTGGCTCTTTGGGAATCGCCTTGTTGGCGCAAAACCAATATTTATGTCTGTCAAACTGGGCTATTTGACAGGCATTTTTCATAGATTCAACCAAACATGAACTAAAAAAACATGTGTTTTACACCAATCTGCTAGAAACAAAGTGCCTAAAGATATTTTTTTAAATTGGTTATCACCCAATTGTCCCTTATGTGCAGACACAAGTTTGATTTATGATTTAAGTGTCTTAACACATTAAAAAAAATCCCCTGAAGTTACAAGGAGTGAAATGAAAAAGTATCCAATGCCCAAAGAAACAGTCTGAAAGACCTTCACAAAGACTGACAAGGACTATTACAAGAGAAGAAAAATGTTGCACAAAAACCTGTGGAGCAAAATATAAAGAAATGAGGAGTGGCTCAAGAGTTTTGCACAGCACTACATTTGAAGTCTGTCATAAACACATATGTTACAACAGAAGACTTAAACTGATTAAGACGCACCTGACGCATGTTTTGAATATTGTTTGAAAGCAGTAAGGGGTGCTTTCATATTGGATAATTGAACATATTGAATAACAAGCTGCTAAAGTTGCAGTTAAGAAAAATAAAGCTCCACACATGTTTATCATGGGACATACATCTACAGGCCGTCCATCCTCGATCCGTGTTGTGATCAGTGTGCGCCCAATGGGGTCAATGCTGGCCCTCTCATCAGTCGCTTTTCTTTCTATTAGCTTGCAGTCCATATAAATGGAGACAGTGTAGGTCTGTACAGAAATGCTCAGCTTGTGCCACTGGCGATCAAACAGGGCATGGAGGTCACGACTTTTAAAAGTGTAGCGGAGAGTGTTCTTTAGCAGGCTCTGGAAAGAAAACTCCACCACCTTCTTGTCGCCGTCAACCGCAACAGTTACCTGAGACGTAAAGAAGAGGACCGTCACCACACCGTATCTGTGTAGATACTCAAACTTCTACACACAATTAAAATATATATTGGCACTGACCTGACTGCCTCTTGACTGGTCAAATATCTGCCAAAGATACCACCGATCTTTTTTCGTAGTTCTTCTTACCCGCCAGATGGAGACAAGGGAGTACTCACTTGGAAGCCCATTTGGAAATATCAATCTAGAAAGAACATCAGGAACAGAGTTACATTCGAAGAGAACACCAATATTAAATTTAATATTGAAATAATCCCAAAAATTGAATAACAGTGTCCGGTTTAATTTTTCAGTGCAGAATATAAGGCAGTTGAAAGCTTTCAGGGGCTGAATAATGAACCAGCCAATCAGCTTCAGTGATCAATATAATTTCAGTATCCTCTCCTGCAGAGGCATCCACATAAATAAACCTGACAAACTTAATTCCATTTAGCTTGATGTATTTTATACAGGCTTCCCTGTCACTCAGATGGATGAAAGCATATAGACATTGATCCAAAGTCACAGAAGTCAATCTTTTAGCTCGCTGACATACGACGCACACGCACAGTTACAGAGGGTTTATGCCTATGACCTCAGCCAACCTGTAAAGTCAAATAACACACCTCTCCTTTCCTCCAGAAGAAGAAAAATACACAGAAAAAAACTGGAATATATAAGAAAACAATATCATATTTCAAATCATACCCACTCCCAAATGATTTACATCTTATTCAGTAAGTCCTCGCTCAGCCCACACTTTCACTCTTTCACTATTTTATACGTTGTGCTAAGAAAAATAAAACAAAAACATTATTTCCTTCAAAATACTATAACCTATAACCCAACTCCACACTCAAATTAACAGCCAAAAGTGGAAGAGCATAAACATAATAAATCAAGATCAGCAAAAATAATAATAATGCAATGATAAGGTCATTGAGAAGGCAGAGCACAGCCTGGGGGAGGAAGCGAGAGAGAGTGTTTCCTCAGACAGGTTGGAAATTAGTTTTCACTCCAATATATCATCTCCTATTCTCTCAGAGCTTCCTACCCTCTTCTATTGTGTCCCTTGAATTCTTTGAGATTTTTTTGGTGTGCACGGTACATGACTAAAATGATAAATGCGCCAAGTTAAAGCTCCTGAAAAATCAAATGCTTCCGTGAGAGGCCGAGGACTGGGAAGGTCATTTGTTGCCTAAGGGCTAAAGGATTATTTCAGCAGCAATTCAATATCAAAAGTGACGTGGCAATTTATAAAAGTGAGAATCTGAAAATAAATGCGGCGCAGAACATTTTAAGGCTGCACATACAGTACCTATTTGTACTAAATGGATTACACATCATTATTAAGGGGCGAGAAACATTGCGAAATAAAAGAGAATCCGGAGAGTTTTTGTACCACACTTCATCTCGTGGGTTTCTATTAGGGCCCTATAGTTCATACCATTTTTCACAAAGTTCCATTGTAAACCTACAGTGCCTTTCAATGGGCTGGCATGGTTCTCTCTGAGAGGCTAGAGGGTTAAAGGTCATGACATTGTATTGACTGCCATAATGGCTAAGTGGCTAAACCTGGAGTTGAGGGTTGGTTACCTTGACCACAGTTTAATTCTTTGGTAAAATGAAACTCTGTGTGATTTAGTAGGTGATAATGAGTGAATTAAAAAAGAAAAAAAAAATCAATTTATTTCCACTGGTTAACTGCCAAAACAGCTTTTTAAAATCTCTGTATGTGATTACATCAACCCTGACCTAGTGTTGACTGCCCCGGTGGTTAAGTGGCCAAATGTGGAGCTCTGTGTTTTCTTGTTTTGAACACGGCTTGTCTGATTCTTTGGGAAAGTGCTACTCTGCATGACTTAGAAGGATTTGCATTCAATTTCCCTATTACACAGGCAAAACACTTTTACAATATACTGTAAGTGATCCTGCCAGCATTTTCTTATACAAGTCCCATTTGAATAAAAATAATTTGTATTGGCAAATACACTTTGGAACAAAAAGAAATGCGTTCCAGATTGCATTCATTAGCAAAGCTTTGTTTCAATGCAAACTTATAATGACTGTTTACTATAGGGTTGTAGTTTACGGTGTGAAGAAGTAGGGTCTGGTTTCAAGCCAAAGCAATGAAACACCCATAGCAGTAAGGGAGAGCAGAGAAAAAACATCTCAGTTTTACAATAGTTATGTGTGCGCACAACCATAATAAGAGAGGCACACAAGATCACACAGAGTAACACCCTGACACTCAAGAATTACAATCAGAGCTAAATCCATATTTATAAGGAGTGATCATGTTCTTTCTGGAAACTGTCACCACTCTTGGAACGTGCTTTTGACCGTCCGTATTGCTTGGCTGACACCATGTCTTGTATAATCAGGAACAATGGTTTGACAGCATTATCACAGCAACACCACTTTTCTGCCAGGCAATCTTATGGAACCGACTTAAGTCTCCTGCCTTGTAAGAAATCCTATCCAGGAAGAGTCTTTATACTGAGCTAGAGGAATCAGATTGCTACAGCTCAAACAATCAAATCTCAAATGCAAGCCTAGTTGACTCACGTCCTTATCACTGACATTCAATCTCGCGCTGTTCAAAGTTGACTTAACCGTGTCGGTTTCTACTCTAGATCCATCATTCAAGCTCCAAATGGCCATTACTCCTTTTTCCCAGCGTGAGCCAACCTTTTTTTGTTTACGTTTGGCAGAAGAGGTGTTTTTACTGGCATGGTCTACAATATGGACATTTTACTTTGTACAGCTGAGGTGCATGTAGGTAGCTAGGTTTTGTAAGACGAGCTCATCCTCATTCTTAGAGTGTCCAAGGCCTACCAGAAGTATCCTTTAGCATTTGTGGTGTTGTGGCAATAGTGAAGCAGCTTCTCGTCCAAATCGCAACATATGGACACTCAGTAAAAAGTTTAATCCACTGAGGGGGTAATAACTAATTTTGATAGCGCTACATAACCAAACAGCAAGTGAATGTGAAAGCAAAGATGGCACTGTGCAACTTTCCTATTAGCAACCCATGTAAAATGTAAACTAGTAAATTAGTAGACCATAGTAAGCCTTTATGACAAATTAGCTGACACAACACTTACAAATTGCCCGCAAAAACTGTGGGCTGCTAAACAAACAGTGATATATTTCATCTCAGCATAAGCTACATTATGAGATTTTGCAGTCACATTAAAAAAGAAGTGTTGATTAAATTCCTGTTTTGCTTGATTTGCATTGTTAACACAAAAAACAAAAAACCTACAGTACCTGTTCGCTGCCTCTCAGAAAGCAGAACTTGCTACCCATTTGAACACAAAAATGGATTCTATTGCAAATTCTACTGAAGCTCGAAGAGCTTGAGTTGCTAAACTATGTATAACAATATGTAATGCAGAGAGTTGAGATTCATTTAAACATATTTCAAATGTAGTCCATAGACCAGCATGCATTTCAGATGTGAGACACAAGTTAGTATATGTTCCAAAGAGAGCTAGAGCAGACATAAATAAGCTATAAATATGCTGGGAGCAACTGCAACACTCTGCTTTAATACTCTAAGGATGAATATGTGTTGCTTTTTGCCGGACAAATGTGCTCCCTCACACAAATGTTCCACGAGTGTGTCAGCGGTGATCTATGAACCGTAATGTGTATTGTGCCAAGGAGTGGGCAGAACATCAGCCATATCTACGCATCTATTGCTGCATATGCTGCAAGTGGAGTGAACAATGTTTTACTGGCTGTGGCAGGGGCACTGGGGCCTCCTGCTTCGTGCAATTGCCCTCGCTTTCCCTCCTCAGCTGACATGCAGTATCTCCTGTCAAAGTACTTAGATAATTGGATATGAGAGGGATCGCAGTCCTGCCACTATAACCAATGACACTGTCAGCAGCGTCACCGAGAGGCAGCATCTTCTTGCACTATGGGCCCAGACTGAGTGAAGGGCTGAAGTGAATGTATTTTCAGCTGGTTGACTGAACAGGGAAGCAGATCACAAATCACCTGGCTCAAAGATTTTTTTTTTCACCCAGCCAGGGAGGGAGAGGGGGAGAGAGAGGGAGGCAGTAAATGTTTACAGTTGCATATAAAAATACTAAAAATATCCTGCCCTCCTGGAAGAATGACAAAGTGTTCTCTTTCACTGTGACAACCCGAGGACACGAAACAATGAATATCTCAGGATTCATTTTTAAAACCTCACTAGAAGTTATGCAAACCATCGTACTTTCACTTATGTCACAGGTCTCGTGTGATACAAGTGTAAAAAGGGCAATAGGCTTTTATAAATACTATAAAATATGGTGCTACTATAACGTCACATCAGCAGCATGACCCTGCCAGAGGACCGGGGAATAAAGGTCTTCAGTAAGTGAATGTGTCATTTACATAGTTATTTTAATATTCCTGTCTTATTATACAAGCTTGAGATTTTTTTTCCCATTCCTTTATGTCCCAGTTTTTGCCCTTATGAGATTTCAAGAATAAAATGCAATATATATTAATTCTGTTCAAATTATTCCCCATCTACCAACTCACCTCACTGCTTGCCCTTATTAGCCAAGGCAAATAGAACTATTGCTCTGAGCAGGTTAAATCTGGGTTGCCTCAGTTCAAGCCTTCTGTGAAATTCAGTTATGGCTACACTGTTTATTTTTATTTAGATTTTCTTCAGCCAGATCAAAGGAGGCGAGCTCGAATTCTCATTATGGCCAACACAATAAAGACACATTAGCAGTAAAATATCATAAGGTCCTGCAATATTTGAGTTATAAGAAATAAGCAGAACTTTATATTTGGAATATGTGCATGAAGGAGCCAGAGAGCAATAGCCTGCAGCTCAATACTGATCACAGCCTTGGCCACACATTTTATAGCATGGTTGCATTGAGAGGTTTTCTCATAGTGAACAATGTGAACATAATGAAGAATGTACGCACACATGCATCCCTAGCACAGATGTGAATGCTACCTACTTTGTTGGCTTAATAAGTGGACTGCTTCCTAATCGAAATGATGGCAGGTCTTCTGCGATTGTTCCCTTTCGGAGAAGAAACATTTCTGTGAGATCAAATCCTGCGGGACAGGATTACAATGCGTTACTAGATTTGAACAAGCCGACGTCTACATCCCCACAAAGCCAAAGTGTTCATTCAGTACCTACCTGTGATTTCCAGGGGACGATCTAAAATATCAGAAAACCTGTGTTCCTCTACACTCAGAGGGGGACATGAGCCATCTAGGGGAAAGCAACCGAGAAATTGTTTGTGTTGGGTGCAGATGTTCATTTATATTTTGAACCACTTTTGACTAGGATTACAGAAAAGACAGCAAATCCATCACGATATAATTTCCACTGTGCATTTCTTGTCATTTTTAAGGCAAAAACTTCTAAAGGCGAAAAAACACATCAGAGCACAAAAATCAGTTAAAAGTTGTTTTGGGTTTTTTTTTTTCTGTTAATCTTCAAAACTTTTGCTAGAACATTAAAAAAAATGAAGAGGCAGGAGTGTCAGATGCAATTTAGAGACATGACTAGATAGGCTTCACAAAAAAATGAAATGGAGATCAGCTTTGTGCATTTTGATTGTTTTATAACATATTTATCAATCAAAAGTTTGGATTCAAGTAAAGTCATTGCAAACAAAAACAGATGAAGACGGAATCTGAACACGAACAAATGTCTATTATTATAATGGAGTCTAAATATTTCTGTCTACATCTTCATATTAACATTAATAAAAGATCATTTGTTTAAAAGTCCAGTTTACATTTTATCTGTAAAACACCACCATCAATCATCTTGTTGGAATATATTGTTGTATGTTGTTGCAAAAAGTTGCAGACAACAAACCCATGTACCTGATAGTTCGCTCACTGCCATCCCCAAAGTGCAAGGAATGGAATTCAAAGTCCAAATGAAAGCAGTCCACCTCAGCAAGCAAATCATGGCTCTGGCTCTAGAAAGCAGTCCACCTGAAAACCTGGATGGAAACAGCATAGCTTTAATTTCAGCTTCAGTTTAGTCAAATTCAATCAACGAATAAACACACTGTATTACAGAGAATAGCCCAAGATAACAATGGGCCTCCACCCATTTCAGCTATTATGTTGGGTAACAGTATCTTTTAATTTATTTGGATTCATTTAGCAATTCAGTGTAGAAAGTTGTCTACATTCAAGTGAGGACGAAATCATATACATACATCTGTCACGTTCTAATCACTTCTTTTCATTGTTAGACACATGACTGCGTAATATTATATGCACGATGTATTATTGCAGAATTGAATTCAGCACTAACGTGTGGCTTATTTTCCTGCTTTACCTAACTTGCTTGTGCATTCAAATGTCCCTAAAGCCTTACTTTGGATTTATTTCCATCACCATGGAGAAGCTGGCAAGTTGTTCGTTGTTTTGTTCTAATTAAGGTTTTCATACAGTGATGAATTCAGATGTTTATACCACAGCAGTGTTTACGCTTAGCTATGTTTCTCTTTAAGTTCTGCTTACCCAGCCAGCCAAGCTTCTCCATTTACAGCTTGTAATCCATTCAGTTTGTTCGTCTACTCTCCTCTTTTTTTTAATCAATATTCCAAATTATATTTACAGTATGTGTGACAGAGTAATTGTACGATGGGGTTTTATATGGGATTGCCGTCTTGATCATATTGCCACAGCCTTGATCTTTTATTTATGTAGTACTCAATCAACACTTTGTTGTTCAAGGATATCACATGCGAGGATCAAACCTGGAAACCTCCAGTTACAACTAAGTCCCCTGAACCATTTCACTATGCTGCCAAACAAAATCTTCTGGATTGCTCTCGTGCCATTGCAAAGGTGCCACACATTTTTTAGGTAGTCACACTGGATGGTGAATGTTTGTTCCAAAGTATGGTCGGTAAAGCACCCTCAACTTTAGTGGGCTTTTCAGACTAACACTTTTAGAAACAACTAGATTGCTCTGCCTGAAAAACTGGTGCACTGCCAAAATAATGTTGACAGATGAACTCAGAAGGTAACAGGATTTCGCATGACTTTTTCAAAGACTTTCAAGGACTTCAAGTTGTAGGGGTTAAAAAGAATGTGAATAGATGCATTTGAGATACTGTGCATTATAAATTCTCATGTTTCATTGTGCTATATTAAAATTAAATACCTTTATCAAAAACAACAAAAAAGTATGAAGTAACTTCCTAATGAACAAGCAGTTTTTGGGATTTCTAATTTGTGGCAGCATAGTGGCAAAGACTTCATCTATTTACACCAAGGAAGAAAACTCTAAGGACATTCCTTAAAAAAAAAAAAGATCTCAAAAGGCCTTAATACAGCTGCCGCAAATTAAAGTAATTCCAATATCTAACGGCCAAAAGAAATAGAAAGGAGTGCCATACATTTATATACACATACATAATTCCCATCCACGCTTAAAGCCTTCCCCCACCGGATCATAAAGTTTTACATGCAGGCCTACATTATCATGGCGCTCGGTAATGAAGTGACCATGCCACTTACTACAGCCTGTCTATGCAAGCGTCACAGACAGTACGGAGGTATCACATTCCGTGTCTGCGTGGAGGAGTAATGTTATTCTGGTCATTTCTGCAAATGCATGCAACAGACGCGGCTCTGCAGGCGGACCCTGCTGTCGCAGTTACTCCACACCTTTACACGTCGCCGTCATATTATCGAGGTCTGTTAAGCTGCAACTTTAAACCCACACGCTCCCCCCGATGCAGCAGCATGGTACACAGCTGCTCTCTATCCGCATCAACTAAGCGGACACGGGGGCAGTTTAAGGTAGTTACACGGAGGCTATGAGCCCGTATGTATCACAGCTTCAGAAAGGAGCAGGCACCAAACAAAACCGTGCGCACTAAAGTTGCTCGATCCATCAGTCATTCAGCCACTTTCGCTCACAGGCAATAACTCTGTGCAACTATGCAATATTCAAAGAAGCGTGTTTCTATGCGCGACCGCTGATTGGCTGTGGGCTTTTGAGAATTTTTTTTTAATAAGTATCAAGCGTAGCACTTGAAATTCGTTCAGTGTTCAGAATATTACCTAATTTGCTGTTAACAAACAGGCAAATGTGGTGCATGTTTACTACTGCAGAGCTGTAAGCAAATCAGAAATAAGCCGTTTCTAAGCCATGGGTCCCAGCACAAGTTACACGGATGAAGCCGGGAGTTTAAGCAGGAAAACAAATAAATAAAATAAAATACACAAAAACACACTTTCATGACAACACATGCTAAATATGCTCGCTAAAAAGAGGTTTTCAATAAATTCACAAGCTGATTTCTACATTTAGCCTTTTTTTCTTCTTCTTCTTTTTAATTTTCGTTTACTGTGAAATTAATTTGATCTATAAGTACTTACAGTATCTGACAAAGTTTCCTCTAAGGCGAAAACAAAGAAAAAAACCGCGACAAAAGCATAGTCCATGTGTGGATACGACCAGTCCGATTCCGGATTCCAGGACTTGGAAATAAAAGTCACAGTGGGATCGCCAGCCCGATCGCTGTCCTTATTAGTTGCACCGAGTGGCCCTCCCACTCTGTCATTATTACTGAAATGTTCACTGACACAGAGTTCAGCAAACAACACCAGCACACAGTCAAACAGCTTTGATATTCAGTAAAATAAATGCCCAATTGCAGTTCAAACAAACTCTGTTATTAAAAGAGCCAGGTGCGGGTATTACACGGCTTTTGATGTATTGTGATTTCATCAAAAATCCCCAATAAAAACCCTAAGCATGTGGCTTTACTTTATATTATGGTACTTTTATATTAGCAGCAATTAGAATTATCCAAGTCAAGCTTAAAAGTAAATATGCGCAGAATACAAAACGTGTTAACGCGTATTCATGCTGATCCACGCTTACCTGGCTATTCATCACTTTATAAAAAAAGACGTTACGCTCTATTATAAAGCGCAATGATGAGCAGGTTTAATAAAGGCAGCTTTCAGGAGCAGTCCTGGTGCTACAGCAACAAACTCAATCCACATACTATTTTAGTTAGAAGACCCAAATGCCATGTTGCAATACTATACTGCTATATGGTAGCCAACAACTTATGTTTCAAATGCAGGTTTGACAGGCTTGTGAGTGTAGACTTTATCCAGAACCTAGTGAGGGTTTGCTCACTGTCTGAAAAGGATTTTGTCAGATCCATATTGTTGTAATCTCTTTAAAAAAGAGCTGCTTAAGTTAAAAAAGTGTTGGTTGAATTAAAACTACTTAGTATCCTAAAGTTTTGTTTAAAGATAAAGGTCAAGGCACCTGCTCAATACAAACAGTTGTTCAAGATCCACACATGTAATTGTTTAGACAGATGATTTTCGTGCACCCTCCCCTTCACCACAGGGTTGCACACTCCGAGATACAAATTTAAGCACTGTGCTAAAAAGAAACCAAGACAAGGGCTTGAAAGAAATGAAAATTCAAATGAAGCAGATGGCTGCATTTCTTTGTTTTTAGCACAAACATTTCTTTAGAGCTCCTGTACTTCTTTTTATTTTGAATCACTATAAGAAATGTTCTCATCGCACGCTTAAAAGTGTTACTTGGTGTGTTAGCATTGGAGTGACATGAATCCAAATGTTGGAAAATTGTTTTGTGACTGTTAACCCCCCTCCTCTGTACTTTTTTTTTTAATGAACTAATTTATTTTTAATCAGACCAAGGCTTTGTACCACCTCCAGTATATGTGTGTGCGATTTGGGTAAACTCACTCTTAAAATAAAGCCAATAAATAACGAAATAATGAAAATGGCAAGGAGTCTTAATGGCCCTTCAGGATACACTGCATTTATCAGAAATACACTATTAAAAGAGTTTGTATCAGTCAATTTGAATGTAAGTTCTTTATTTTCAATGTTTCTATAACAATACTGTATTATTTATAAGAATAATGTGGTCTTGCTCATGCTTAATATGTGGAGCCCAGGAAAAATGGTTGTTGCTGTGGTAACCTAAAGGTGCTACTACTGGCAAAACACACACACACATGTATATATATCTATATCTATCTATCTATCTATCTATCTATCTATCTATCTATCTATCTATCTTTCTATCTATCTATCTATCTATCTATCTATCTATCTATCTATCTATCTATCTATCTATCTATCTATCTATCTATCTATCTATCTATCTATCTATCTATCTATCTATCTATCTATCTATCTATTTATATATATATATAAATATATATATATATTTATATATTTATGTATGCTGGTGGAGCTGAGAAATGCAATCCACTGAATGCTACATCCGTTATAATAAGAAAATAATACCATTTACAGTTAAACAATTATGTGCATATACATAAAATGTAACTTTATATATACAGAGCTAATTCACTGTTAATTACTCAGGTAATGTCTGGATTGCATACCTAGTTATTGGCCTGATTAGAAATTACAAATGAGGTGAAGAACTTCTGATAAAGTCCAGCATATTCTGCTCCACAATCTTTGCTTGCAAAGTAATCCTCTACTCGCAGTGCTGTGAAAAGCCAAGCTGTTGCTGGGTTGCTGCTCTGTGGGCAAAGACAGATTGTGTGTGGTGTATGAGGTTGGGATTTTTCTTGTGCTATCCTAAAATCCTCAGTAAATCATAAGCTGTCAAAACTTTTCAGAAGCATTTCTCTGGCAGCTCCAATGAAATCTGCTCATGGTATTGTCTGCAGATTATCCAGAGTAATCAGGACATTATTTCAAAAAGACACATTACTGCTGATGGTTTTGTTTTGTCTGTGAGCAGTCAATATTAAATTCTTGTCACCTTTCCTCTAAAACATTACTGAAGCAAACACAGAATTCTCAACAGGTTCCCAGATATATATTTTTCTCCATGAAAAAAGAAAACCTGAGGTTTTGCTGTAAACAGGCACCCGGTCATCACTTTGGTTATCACGTTGACCTTTATTCCCATTTAATATATCTTCTTTATAATTTTTAAAGAATAAAATGCATGCAACATGAACTGAGATACATGAAAATAAGTTATTAGTTATTAACCAGAAGTCACTGCCATTTAAAACTTGGAATACAAGAGCTTTTTTTTTTTTTTAAATCACAAGAGAATATCCCTCTAGACCTTGTCATAGTTCTGGGAGTTGCCCTTTGAAATATTTTTTTTTCTGGCATTTTAGCTTTAATAGACAGTCAGGAGAGTCACATAACAAGGGACAGTTGGGGGATGTGGCAAGCAACAGACGCTCATGCTGATTCAGACCTCAAGATATTAGGTTTACATGTTTAGTGCCCTTAAAAAAAAATAATAAAAAAGAAAAGCTTCAAAGACATTTGACAGAAAACGATTTCTAACCCCTGTGATTTCCAGAGACTGTATGCTCAATCACTGTACATGACCTAATCTACTGTTTTATCTGTATGAGTTGGTGTGGGTGGTTTAGGAAGATGACAGCAGAAACAGAAAATAGGAAATGTTCTATAACAAAAGTTTTGATGTTGTTTTTACTTCATAACAGAATTCAACTAAACAGAAAAAGTGAATCATGAGTTATTTTCATTCATGCTCCAGAGAAAACAAATTTTAAAGGAAATTTTGTCTCGGATTTTAGAAGGCAGGATATCGTTCTTCCTGTTGTTAAGAAAAGAGCCACACCCATATCATTATTTTTGTAGGGTAGCTAGAACAGTGCCTCCTAAAATATGTACAACTGTATATTGTCCTAACTTCAATTTTTTTTTTAGTTTAGTTTAGTTCATTATGATTTACACAGCTTTAAGCGTAATAAAATTGCACGATTATACATGGTGTACTTTATACTAAGACTAGCTAACTACAGTAGCAGGTGAAAACTCCAGTCTCTAGCTTAATTTTCACCTTTCACCTTTTTTTAGTTTTGAAAAAGCTTATTTTATCAAATCCCTCCAAGTTTTGACTTTTTGAATTAGCCAGCTACTGTTGGTTGCTAACAATGCGACGTAAACAGTGCACCCATGCTCAGCGGTCAAACGTGCTGCTCGAATGTATTCTCTTATTTTCAAAGAACATTACTGAGCTGGCATAATTTTATCTTATAATATTATCTAAACTGAAGGAAAAAAAAGTGCACTCAAATTGTTAGCAAGACTTACACAGGGCTAGCTTACAGTTAGCTATAGAACATAGATCATTAGCATTTTCTTCCTTATTTTTGTTGAGTAGCTGGCTTAGTGCTGGTTAAATTGATTCAAAAGATTTCTACTGATTTAGGCAGAGAAATTTTCTTAAGAAAATGAATTATTACTAGACAAAGTACAAGTAAATGATCAGCTTTCAAGGTGCTTTTACTACTAAAACATGCTTCAATGTATTTGGTAAAGCTAGTCACAATAACATCTATATGTGCTAATTAAATTAAGGAATACATCTATCTTGTGGCAAGCTTAATATTAGAATGGTTAAGGATGTTATTTTTCTTTTCTTAATTTAGGTAAACATAGTGACCCTTTCTCAATTCTCAAGTAGGTGAGTCCGTACCCGTACTTGCGATTTGGACAATTGGAACACCCATGTACTTGATGATGTCACAGGTTCAGAGTTTTTACTGTTGTCCCCTCTTAATTTAACTGTGATTAATATGTTATGAAGCTTAACTTTAATCTCAGCCAAATAGATTTGCTCAGGAACAAATAAAACACTGAAATAAACCAAACATTAACATTTAGACGTTATCTAAGACACTAAGAGACATATAATGTTTAACCTGAGTAGTGAAAGATTGCGGGGGGGGGGGGCTTGAGAACGATGTGCAGAGAGTCTGCTGTTCTCGCCGGGCTAGAGTGAGCCTCGACCTCCTGGTCAGCTATCGAGCTGGTGGGTAACAGACGTCTCTGAAAAAGAGCACTTTTGCAAATATGTAATGTCTTGATAAACCGAGCAGATATTTGAAGTTTACACAGCTACATTCTCACCTGAAAATATCATAAAAGTATATTTGGTGACCCAGAAAGAGTAATATTTAAAAGTTTTATCCGCGCTTCTCCGCCATTGCCGCGTTTCCGTTTTGGACGAAATGCATTCTGGAATATTTAGCTGTACCAAGTCCACACAAGTCACCACCAATGCATTCTCGATAAAACGGGCAGAGCGAGAAAACATACGGGAATTTTTTGCTTTTTTAGCTTGATGCGTACTTTAAATTGGAACGGTACTTGGTCTCCCACTCATGACGTATAACGAGTCCACGAGAACACAAGTACACACAAGTACGCATATTGAGACAGATCCAGTGTTTCATTACTCATTTGAGGGTGAAAAGAATTGGGGGGGAGGGGTTTTTAATGACAGAGCAATAATGTTTTCAATTCCTCCTTTCCACACATACTTACATTTAAATGCAGTTTGTAAATAATACAACACAACAATTTACTGCCTAAAATCTTTTTCTGCTTCACCTTATACAATTTAAATGCACTGAATCTCAAAATAATCTTACAGTATTCTCCTCTTTGTGCGTACGTGTTTCTGCCTGTGTCTGTTTTTCATGGATATGCACACGCATAACCTCAGCAAATACTATTGTTTTGTCAAGCACCTGTTTGCTTTGAATATAATACTAATCGCTGCTCTGATCTTTCATTCATTTCACTCTTGTTAAAGTGGTTTAGGGGCAAAACACCTGCGTATTTTACAAGATGATTAACTAAAATGACATATGGCAAAGCACTAGACAAAAACATCATATTGTGTGTCACTAATCTGTATGCAGACATAACCATTGATGTGTACCTTTCACGTGCACATAAAAATCACAGAAACCATTAAGGAGTCTGTTTATCATTTCTGAGAGCTCACCTGGGCATGAAAGCTTCCAGTATGCAGACAAAAAAGAAAATGAATAAAAAAGATACAATAACTTGTCAGTTTTGCCTAGAGCTATAGATCTGCGGGGTATTCTTGTAATATGATCATATAATTGGATGTGTATTGAAAGTAGTGAAAGAAAATCAGTTGGTTGCAAACTGGCTGGAGAAGCTGTCTGAAGTTGGGCTTTAATGTGGTGCATACAACCAGTAGGCAGCAGAATTTTAAATGAACTACTCTGATGTTATTATTACACCAATGGCATTGCATTTGACAAAAAACAAAACATTAAACACAGGAAAATATTACAGTGTATTGCACCTACTCTGTTTGTACATGTAATATTCTGCACTTTTCTCCACTTCTCATTCTCCACTGAGTCACTTTACATAAATTTGCTTGTGGTGGCCAACTTTATAATTTGCAAATAATACACACCCTCTGTCCAGGTTAGAGTAAGGTAAAGACAAGAAACACTCAGCATTATACAACTGACTATACACACACATACTTGGGGCCCCTTAGTACCTGCTGAGGATCATTTAAATGCTACAGCCTACCAGAGGTGCTGACTATGTCTTTCCCTTTATGACCACAGTACCTATCCTCTGATGGCTGCTTCCAGAAGGATAATGAACCATGTCACGAAACAAAAAACATCTCAAAGAGTTTTTTTGAACTTGACATTAAGTTCACTGTACTCAAATGGGTTTCACAGTCAGCAGGTCTCAATCCAACAGAGAACCTTTGAGCATAAAAAGAAGAAAAAGACCTTGTTCATCTATTACTACATAAACTTAATGAGATTTCCCATTTTAAATGGACTCTTTCATTATAAATAATTTAAGATTTTTAATGGAATATCTGTAATGGCATACAATGGCCAGTTTCCTGTGTTCTAGTGACACACTGTACTTAATGCAAGTGCGTCATACTAAAAGGCTGATCGATAGCAATGGTAATAACAATGTGATAAGTCAAATGAATACATACCTTTGGCTCTCTTGCAAATCATACATTCAAAATGCAAAATGATGATAATTGCAAGTGATTCTGTAATCTAAACAGAACAAAAGCATATACAGTATATATAAACACTTCAGTATTGTACTTTTTATAAGATGCTATCATCAATACATACTTCCTGTGATGTAGCTGAAAACTGCAGTGTTGATTATATAATTTCCCCTCATGGAATAAACCTCATTTTGTAGAACAAGTTTGAGAAGATATTTTTTAGCACTGCTTTGCAATTCAGGGGGGAAAAGACAAGAAAATACAGCACTGACAGAAGTTTGCATTTAAACCTTTCTGCCAGAAATTTCTGGCAATTTCCAAATGACTTTTGGAAGTTAGGTGAAGGAATAAAAAGAGCCAGAACACCTGCAAAGAAGAAGGCGGTGCTTGATGAATGGGATAAATGTAGTACTTTGATCCAGGAGAGTAGATGTAATGTGTGGTTTCTTTCAGTGTTTAATAAGATTTAGGCAACAAAACTATATGTGGTCAGGTTAGGAGGTCAAGAAATAACATGTTTTAACTTTATGCTTTCAGAAGATTTCAGAACAGCTGTCGTTAGTTATTCTCCAAACGTATCCCTCAACTTTTCAACCTATGACTACGACAGCACGACTGGTCTATTGCAATGATAGTGATGGCGCGACACTCATAATAATTTAGCGAAATAGCCAACAAAGCTATAAGACCACGAGCTCCACCTGTTTTCTGACACAATAAAGAGGAGACTTCAAAGTTTATAGGGAAACAAAGACTATTTTGGCAGTACGCCTTGTATTCTTCAGATGAATAATAAATGTCAGAATCAGAAGAAAGTGGATGGTGGGTGAATGTGATGCAATAATTTAACTGAAGCTGAAGAAAAAAAAGGAGTCAGGAAACAGCTACTATTATAAAAATCAAAATACATATTAAAAAAACTTTACTCAATTGACAGAAGTGTGAACAATTGCTTTCCTTTTTTCTTTTTTTTTTAAACAGCAAGCCCACCTTTACTAGAATTTGGTAGATGGTCTCTATTGGGGCACATTGCCAAGCTACACTAAATAAAGGCATTTGCGGTTTTGAAAGGTTGCATGAATTAAGCAGACCTATATACCTTCCCTGTGCAAGTGAATAATGGGTAGTGAAAAACTTTCATTAGTTTAATTAAAATTCAGGGGCATAAATGAAGCTTAGATATAGGGCTATTGATTTTAGTAAGTTGAATTTATAAGTGTCCAAACCAGTAGTGACCAACTAATTAACTGGTAAGAATGTTCTTCATTACAATTAGTTGCAGGCTAATTTCCTCAATACAATAGATAGCTGGTGCTCATAGAGATGTATTATTTTCACTCTCTGAAATGTTGGAGTCTCAATGTCACCATAGGCTGCTACAGTCTTCCCCCTTGCAAAAGTAATTACTCAAGTAATAATTTAATTTTGCTACAGTAATTCCATACACGGTGAAGCATGACTGCACATTCCTTGCCGATTGTAATTTAAGAAACAATATAGCTCATAAATGGAATAGATTTATTTTACCTATTGCACTTTAAAAATGTGAAAAGGGAGCCAGAATGAAAAGATGAAAATTCTTTATAGTGAGATAGCATGCGAGATAAATTTGATGGGAACGGAAAGAAATGGTGAGTAGCCTGGCAGAAAAAAGAAAAAAAAAGTCCCGAGCACATTGTTACAACTCACATCGAGTCTAGAGTCTGGAAAAGTTTATATAGTCCCACCAGTGCACACGTTTGGAGCCCACATACCTCAGAAGAGGCCGCTTTTTTGAAAATGTTAGTGACATAGATTTTAGTTACAGCTCCTCTAGCCACTGAAATGAAAATGACATGAAAACATTGTCTTAAGTAACACCAGAAATAACTAAGTACTAATCAAATTACTTTGATGGAGGCTAATTAGTTATATGGATCTTTACTGAAAATACACTTAGATTAGGGAATACTTTCAGCACAGTGACTATGGTGATGTGGAGCACTGCAGTGTACAATTAGCAGGTATACTCCAAAGATACGCTTGACGGGAAAATGCAGCTTTAGGTGTACTGCACCCTGATTTCTAAAGCCACACTTCCTCTCGTTCAGCTAATTTAATGCTTAATGAACCAGATAAGTTTTCCAAATATACTGGACCAGTCCTGAATGTAAATTATGCTGCATATCAGTGTGAAAATGCACCAGCTCACAGCTGCTATTTGATACCTTACAGACTATTCTGTGTACCTGAAGAACATTTGCAGATAAAAAAATAGAAAGCAAATAAAACTAAAAAATAATTTAAAAGGTAGTCTCACAGTTCAGCTTTCGTCCCATAACTCAAGGTTGAGACAACTGGATAGCCTATTTGGCCCTCAAGTAAGCCAAAGTGCCCGTGTGGTTGGCCCATGTATTACTTGGGTTGCCCCATAAGCTAGCAAAGATGTTACATTGTTGGGTCTTAACAAAATATATTTAGATTGTAAACATAACCATAATATAATAAGCACAGAGGTGCTACTTTTTAAAAATAATCTTCCTGCTAGAGCAGGATAGTGTCTTGCTCATACACATTGGATAACTTAACTAAATATGCAAGGTTAGAATGAAAATATTTCTGACAAAAAACCCCAAATAACTAGCAACGCTTCACGGACATTTAAATTACTCTAACTAATGCAGAATGCCTGTGTATGTATCAGTGATGAAACACTGCGCTGGAATCGAGTCATAAAACAGCACAGACTCATTGCGGCCATTCATATTGAGATTCTTCAGCATAATGCATTCTCTTCCTGAGTGTTTGCTGGTTGTTTTCCTTTCAGGACATCACAGGCTAACTTGAGATTTTCCCTTGAGAGTGCCTTTAAGAAGATTTAATTGTCTATAATGGTGGAAAGTAGTTGTTGACTGACTGACCTTCTGCTAATGAGACAGGTATTGTGTTGTAATTAATAATCTCTGGTAAGAAGGTTCTTGTGCTTTTCTGTTTCACTTCCTGTGCTGCACTGTATTTGAAAGTGTAAAAAATACCCCACTATATCACAGGAAGTTACTTTGGTTTGTTTTAAACAATTGATCAGCTTATAAAATACTGAAGGCTGTGAACTTTTGCATTATGGACAATGAGTGCATACGCTATTATAGTTAGAATAGCCCGACCTCGACTTCAGCAGCATTAACAATTCTGCTTTCAGGCAATATCGATCTAATAATATACCATCTATCAAATGCCTGACATTACTTAGTTTCCCTTTTGCCGCCAGAACAGCTCTGTTATGTCAGGCCACAGACTTTGGACCTCTGGCAGTATTCTGTGGTGTCTGGCGCCTGATTTTTGGCACCACATCATTTGGGTTCTGTAGTTTGCAGGAGTATGTTGCTGTCGGGGAGTGTCGTTGCCATCGGGGTGTGGTTGGTTTTAAAGCAATGTTTGGGTGTATGTTACTTGTCAAAGTGACAAACAGCACTGTTTAAAAGTCTCAAGTCACTCCTCATTTCTTTATATTTTGCCTGTAAGGAACCAGAATTTTTTCTAATTTATTTTTAAGTGATGTTGAGCAGCAGTTTTCCAGGCCATCTGAAGATTTTTCAAAAATCCACCATCCAATATCATCTGGAAAGCAGCTGATTGGTCAAAGCTTGATTTTTAAACATGACAATGATTGCCAAACACACTGCCAATGCAGTAAAAGCATACCTAGAAAGAAAAGCACACAATGGAACAATATCGTGGATTGGCCTCCCCAGAGTCTGAACCTCAACAATGCTTAAGCAGGGTGGAATCATCTAGAGAACAGAAGAAAAGGCAGCCAACATCCAAAGAAAAGCTATGAATGTCCTTCAAGAAGTCTGAAGAACTATTCCTGAAGACTACTTAAAGAAATTACAAGAAAGCCTGCCAAAGAGAGATCAGACTGTACTGAAGATTAAAAGTGATCATATTTATTTATATATTTCCAAGCTCACTAGAATAGTATAAACAGTTTTTGCCTTACATGCTGTATTTCCATTTATACGTGCAGCAATTTAAAAAAAAAAATGCTGCCACTATTTCCCATTTTACTACCAAAATATACAAAAATGAGTTAGCTCAAACATTTTCTAAAGTACTGCACATTAATGTCAGAATCCAAGTCTTGTAGAACATTGCAATGTACTAAAGCAAGATGATCAATGTTAACCCCTTCACTGTCAGTGGTTTCATTGTTGATGTATACCATACATAGCAGCAATAACAACCCAGAAATTCACTTAAAAGAACATTTAGTTGAAAATTCATTTTTTTTTAAGTGAAACGCAATATTTAACTTGTTGAATAGTGTTTCTCTCACCGGTGGGATTTTTATAAAACTGTATTGATGATACCTGCATTATAAATATTCATTCACTGCGTGTTTTGTGTATCTTCTAGTCGAGAAGCAGACTAGACGTCTTGTGTTTTATCACACATCACACACACTTAAATTCTGCACGTCACGATAAAAACCTGCGATTATCAGTTCAGCATGGGACGCATGAACGAGCTTCCTGCGGCGACGTCACGGGCAGCTACCCGTCTCTCCATCGCGGTGACGTTAACAGGAGCACGTGGGTTTGTTATTGCAGGAAGTGAAGATGGCGGTTCAGTCGTTGCTAACAGAGTCTGTGCTCGGGTGGTCTATCTTCACCATTATACTGTTGGTAAGCAAGCACGACATTGCGTGGTCGCTTTATAAAGTAGTGGGGCGGTAAACGGTTAGCCCGAGATGCGCTAGTAGGCGAAGTGGTTGCTTTAACATCAGCGTTAATCGGCGCAACACGGCTACAGCGCATTAACGTCAGCTTTCTGTTTGGATTGGTTTTAGCTAACATTAGCCGTGACACACTTACAGGCTGTCGCTCTATAAGAGGCTTTCAGTGAACTGTTTAGGATATGTTGGTGTTGCGTGGGACTGTTAAACACCACTTTGTGGAGAGTGGGAGGCTGGTATTGTTACTTAATTATATAAAAAGAAAAATGTAACATCCACGGTTAGATCTTTCCTGTATAAAAACACCCAGCTATACTGTAAAGTGTCTAGTTATTTTTAAACGTAGTGTTTTTATTACGAATAAATACGTGTTGAAAGTGGAAAAACTACATTAACCAACCTAACCAAAGACAACTTCTAAGAGTTTCCTTTTCTTTTCCCCCTAGCAAGACATAAATTGAGACTTCTGTAGTAGGCTACTTGAATGAACGTCTTAAAGTTGTTCAGCTTGGTAATCTGTGGCCCATTTTAGCCCTCATTATCAAAATTCATACCCACATCACATGGCTAAATCACAAGTCCTCCAGAAGAATGGCTGGATGCCAATAACTTGCTCTGTTTTTCTGCCCAGTAGTAAGCAACCCTTTTATTTCAGACCTCTGAATGGGTCTTATTTGGATGCAGAGCCTTTCGCTATTACCTGGCAGAGCAAGCAGCCGGAGGCATAAAGCTGTGGGCCTTTAATTGATCCTGTCTGCAAATGGCAGCCCTTATGCTGAAGGGGCAAGTGTTTGCAGTGTCCTCACCTCTTAAAGCACATGTGCGTGGAATATGACCTTGTCATTTTGGAGCCCATTTATTGCTTCTTTGTCTAATAAGCGTCTCTCCCATTACATTGTCAGTCACTCTCCTGTTTGCCCCCCCCCCCCCCCCCCCCCCCCCCCCCCCCCCCCCCCCCCCACACACCCACCCATAC
>VURO01048108.1:86346-103217 GCA_015108175.1 Pelvicachromis taeniatus
TTTACCCCCCCCCCCCTTCCCCCCCCCCCCCCCCCCCTTTAAACACTGAACAGCATAATAATACATTTGTATGTTATTACTTAACAAACACGTTTTTAAAAACGTGTACCAGTCATACCACCTTCCTCGTAAGTCTGTTTATTTTGCTTCTTACAAAATGAAGACTTTGTGTTACTGCCTGTCAGTCTGAGACGGGAGTATGATATAACCGGATCAGCTCCTCCAGAACACCTGCAGTCAGGCTTTTTAAGTTACATAATACCCTACTTGTTATTTTAATACTTAGATTTCAGTTGTTTTCTTTTTGTATTATAAACCGTGTGCTTTAAATTTCAACGATATTTAGCACTACAAAGGTAGACTTTGTTGCAGGGTTATTTTATTGAATAGGATAATCTTACTGATTTCCAGCATCTAGTGTGTTGCTTGTGTGCTTCAGCTTGATTTTTTATAAACCCTGTTGACATTTTCCAAATTAAATGCAACTGCCATCTTGTACTGCATATAGTTGATTGAATTTACTTCTGTTTTTTTTTTTTACTTTACATGTAATAGAGCTCTGTATGCCAAAAAAGTATTTTTGCTGCCTTATTATTTATTTTATTTGTTCCTCGCGATCACAATCACATTGTTAAACCTTTGTTTTATTTTAATTACTGTTGGGTTTTTTTTGTTTTTTTTGTTTTTAGGTAATTCTTGTGTTCTGTTGGATCTACATTCGGAAATTTCAAAGTCGACGGGAGAGTGAAGTTATTTCAACTATCACTGCAATATGTGCTCTGGCTATTGCTTTGATAACATCTGCACTTCTACCAGTGGACATATTCCTTGTGTCATTCATGAAGTATCCCAACGGTACTTATAAGGTTAGTATTTTCTTCTTCATTCTAAAAGCTAAATGTATTTATCAGTTGTATTTTTTTTGTCTTGTTGTTGCATTTGAATCAAGCCACCAAACAATTTATTAGGTTAAATGTTGCTAGTGCAGGATTGGAACTTGTTTTGCCTTCAGAGCTAACATGAGTCCTTTGGGCACAGATTCAGCAAGTTGTTAGAAACATTCCTCAAAGATTTTAGTTTATATTAACATGATAGCATCGCACAGTTGCAGGTTTGTTGTCTGTACTTCAGTGAATTGGCTTCCAGCAGGATAACGCAAAGATGTTACAGCAGAAATTGAGACTGCTCACTGGATATTTGCTCTTTTTCTCATCATTCTGAATAAACTGTGTGTGCCCATCTGGCACCAGCACATTAAAAATCACTTAAATCACCATTCTTGCCCATTCTGTTGCTCAGTTTAAACTTCAGCAGGTTGTCTTGCCCATGTCTGCACAGCTAAAGTGGCTGCCATGTGATTGGCTAATAGGGTTTTTTTCTTTTCTTTTTTGTTTATGAATGAGCAGTTGAATAGGTGTCCACAATAAAGTGGTGAGTGGGTGTACATCTACATCAAGATGTGTAATATGTTCAGTGTGTTTAATAATATTTTTAATGGAACATTAGGTAATTTGTTGCTTTGTGTGAGTGTAAGCTGCTACCAAAATCATTCATCAGTGTAATATTTTTTCTTTCATCTCAAGCTTAATTTCTGTGGTATTTATTTATGCTGCTATTCTAAATACATTTTTGACAACTATTATTGCTAACTGTTCTTCTTTATTGTTATACAATCTTGAATCAGCCTTGTTACAAATGTTAAAATTGATATTCACAATTGACTTTTTCATGGCAGGAATGGGCAGCAAACAATGAGACAAGAGGTCAAATTGAAGATACTGTATTGTATGGATATTACAGTAAGTATGTTTTTTTTTAATAGTTTATCTGCGTAATAATAAAAATTATGTCACTACGTGAAAATAAAATATAATAAAGAATTTAATTACAAAAGGATAATTAACTGCTCAGCAGTTAAGTTTGCATTGTTTTCAGTGTTTGCTTTTGAGTTATTTACTTTTCTTACATGATTATAAGTGTGCTACGTCATTATTTTGAGTTTATCTCTGCTTTGATTCGAATGAGGTGCCAGTTCAATTTTAATAACACCTGGGGCCAGTCTCATCTATGCAGCAGTCGTAAAGGGTTAGCAGTCTAACTCTGGAAATCACAAAGGCTCTTTGTTTCCCACACTGGTGACTCATTTTCAGACAGGGCATCTCTCAGTAGTAACTTCGACTGCAGAGCTTACCTGCTCTAAAGCTGCTTTAGTCAGGCTGTGACTTTAGGATATATTTAAAGCCCAAACAATGACTAACTGTTTTTAAAGTATCATTTGTCCTTTTTAAAGACTAAATTTTCATCGCAAATTCAGTTGAATTCAACTTAGAGTTTTTGTCACAGGGTTATGTTGAAGTACAAAGACAGTTTTACATGATTATTCTGTAAATCAGATTTATCAAACATTTATTGTGTTCATAGGCAAAATGCCAGCTTTGGAAGTCGTATCTGTTAAATAGCACTCCACTTAGCTTTGTCCTTTATAGCAATAAACCAATTGAATTTACTGTTTCAAATTAAGTACCTTTCCAATCATTTGCTACCATAACCCTGGGGTTTTTAACAACGTAAGACTTTAAAATTAGATCATTTATTTTGTAAATTTATATACTTGTGTAATGTCATAGTATTTACTTTAATAGCATACGTTTGTAATACTTTAATGTACCTTATTTTGTGTGTTGTAGAGAACGTGTTTTTTTGTTTCATTGGGACAGTTCATAATGTATTAAATATGCTGCTTGCTGAACTGGTCTTACGTGTCACTGCTTTTTGGTTACCAACTCTTCATGTAAAATGGCGGGAAATGACAAGAAAGGGAAAAGGCAGTGCTTACAAGTTGTTAAACAGGTTTATAAAACCGGGCAGTTAGGATTACCTGTGATGAAGTCACTCGACCGTATGGACCATTTCAATGATAAGAATGTGACACATACATATACTTTAACTACAATCTTCTAAAGCAAATGTTTTTCCCATTGCTGCTTTATATGATTTGAGCTAAACAACACCTCATGTGTGATAGTTTTTGTTGCATAATGTGTTGTATATTTTCAGAGGCATTTTAGCACCAGGACTTGATGTTGTAAGGTTTCTAGTTGGCTAGAAGGCCTTCCTTCTGTTATCTGGATGGTGATCATTTAGCATTAATGGTGCCTTCACAGATCTGCAAGTGACCCGTTCCATGTGTGCTGTGCTGCTTTTTGAAAATAACTAGCTGGATTAATGTCTCTCATCTGTGGCAGAGAAGATTAAGTGTCCATGATTTAAAAAAAAAAAAGAAGAAGCTTAATGCTCTAGTCATCCAACAGTGGGACAGTTTTCTACTTTGCTGCAGTTCATCTTAAATGAGATAAAGTTCAGAGGGTCAAACCCTCTGTCTTAGACGCATAATTACAGTGCACATTCCTGTGAATGCAACCAAGCATCCTTCTACTGAACTCTCGGACAGAGGCCAAATCTAATCAACACTGATAATTCATAGAATGAAGGCTGACTAAGTTTAAGACAGAAGTTGATGTCTGATTATAAGTTAGAGGTACATGAAGGATATCAAATAATAAAATATAATAATAATAATAATTAAATAATGACTTTTTTTTTTTTTTGCATTCTGTGTATTAATCCAAAACTTACAAAATCTACAGATAGCTTGATCAGCGATTATTTGACAGTACTTCTTCCCAGGATAGTTTTTGTTCACTAAGCTTCATTTGATTTGCTTGTTGTAGTTATACTTAGTTTGTATTTATTGGCACTTTGTTTTTGGCTTTCTTTGACACTGGAAAGTTTGCATCATTAGAAAGTTTGTTGAGTGTCTTGGACTAATCCTGTTTGATTCCTTTGCTATGAGAAAGGGCAGGTCTAGTCTCCAAGGATGACTTTGCAATTCCAGTATTTGTATGTGGTTATAAATCATGGACAACATAGAGACTTTTTGACTGATAAATTACAAGCTTAAAACTGTTGGTGCCTCTGAAATTTCTCCATGGTTATTATATTAAAGGATAACACAAGTTGTCCTTGTTGATAGCAAATTCAGTCATGCCAAAGTCTCTAGATCGTGTGTTTTCTAACAGATGCTAGCTTAAAGTGGCTGTCAGCAACACTGTTGCATACCGTCTGTTAAAAAATGCCAAATGCAAGGACGACAAGCTGTCTCCATGCCCAGACAGTCCCATCAAAGAAACCACTTCCTCTGGCAAAAAACCCCAAAAAGGCACAGACCACAACATTGCCCCTCAGCATTCAGGCCATAGTATATTGTCCTCTAAACATAAACATGATTTCATATATAAAGATTACTTTTTTTTTTTTTTTGCTATCTATAGTTTGGATTAGACATCCCCCTAAATGAAACCTTGCTTTATAGAGATTTAGAAAAATGAATAATTCAGAAGGCTTAGTCTTCAGTGCAGGGCTGTGTCTTGTCAGTAATTTAATTCATTTAATGGCCAAACTGCATAGAAACCATGTTCATGGTACAGTAGTTACACTCAAGAAATGTTTCACAAATTAAAGGAAAAGCACATATAGTTGGCTTAATAATTGGTTTAATACGTCTAGTTGGAGCTTTTGAGAGTAAATCTTAAGTCACAATTTCTGTAATTGCTTTGAGTGGCAGCTAAAATTGCTGGGTTTTATGTAGCACTTCATATTGTGATGCTCATTCCACGCAGTTTTATAGGTTACTACATGTTTTATATTGTGTGTTAAGTAGGCATTATAAGCTTTTATGCCATTCAAAGAGCAAAAGAGAAGCTTTTTTATATGCATAATGTTATTCAGCTGAAAAGTCGTAGACACTTAAAGTCAGAAGAGGGGTAGGGAAGAAGCTTGAAGGAATTTGCTGTTCGCTTCAAACATGTGCACATGTGATCAGAGCTGTGTAAGTATGTGCTGGGCTTGTAACCTTTGGCTGCTTATATGGCAGGATGTATGCTTCCAAAACTGCCTAAAATATGAAAGTCCCAGCCTGGGAGTTTAGGTTGATAATGGGTTCTGTTCGTTTGGAGCAACGTTTTGTTCAATTGTAGCACATTTTGAATATTGGAAATGAATTATAAGCTCAGCGGTGCAGAATATTAACCTGTCACACTGACATGTTCCTCAGTTGATTGCACTTGTTGTTCTGCTGCTTTCTGCTGTACCAAACATAAGATGACTGTTGGTCATATGATGGGAGATTTCTATAGCTTAGCTCTCCAGTCAGCTCTACCTTCTTTTTTTTGTTTTAAGTCAGAGGGGATTCATGATGCATCATTATGTGTTTAAATGTCGACTGTGACTAGGTGCTTGTGAAGATGACGGCATGCAGCGTTAGACTGAAAATGAAAATACGCTGAATCTAATTTTAGCTACATAGTGCATTCTGTTATCAGTGTTTATGTAGAGCTAGACAGATTTGGTTTTTATTTATTCATTTATTTATTTTTAAGGGCCATCAATTTATTATTTGCCAGTAGGTGGAGACCTAGCTCCATGTTTATTGTGTGGACGGCTTCCTTTCAAGTCTAACCTTTAAAGATGAATTTTCCTTAAGGCAACATTTGATAGCACTGTCCATTTGTCTCTTCACAAATAGTATAATTACAGGGTCGACAGAGATTTCTATTTGTATTGGTGAGGCATGTTTTTCTCTGAGGTAGACCGTTTTATATTCATTGGTGGTCACAGTTAATAAGCATGTGCATGTCCAGCGATTTGAAGAACTCCCTGCATTATTATTTGATCTTTAAAATAATTTGATGGCTTTACATAGCTGTCATTTGGTTCATTTCTGCTGCTTTATTATTATTATTTTTAAAGTGCATTTTCTATGGACATGCTTCTCTGCAGCCACATTTTACTTTATAATCAGCCGTAAGAGTTTTACAAACATGGGGTAGTCATAGAATTGCAATTATAGGGTTGGAAAATTCTGCAGTAGCCATTTATTTATTTATTTATTGATAAACCTTTTTACATGAATGTTTTCTTTTTTGGAGGGTTTTTTTTTTTTAGGAATCGGCATAATTGTACAGAATCAGTGGGGGTGGATGCAGTTGTGGCATTTCGAGGTTACATCAAACCATTTTTAAAATGTATCTCTGTGTTCATGTAAAGCTTTTGCTCAAGTAAATGTTCCATTTTATCTTAGATCTCAGAGTGAATGCGAGAGTATAGAGTATTGCACAGGGGGCACTTTGAGCAAAAACCTGAACAGCAGTGATGAAAAGGTAACAGCTATATCAGAATACGTCTGTAATGCCAGAATCAAGATTGAACCATTACTTATTAAACTCTGCAGTTGTTCACAAAGTCTACACGGTGTACTATTAGATTCAGTGTACCTTTTAAGTCGACAAAGGGAAGAAGGTCTGCAACAGAAACAACCACTTCCTTTTAGAGCCCAAATACCTTTTTTGTGATCTTTGATGAACCCTAAGTTTGAAAGCTTAGCCTTTCAATCTCCTTCCTCTGTCCATTTATACATTTCCTTGGACTGCTCAGTACTTCAAAGCAGTGGTGCATAAGACCCTTAAGCAACAGGGCAAAATACCCCTGGGCCCTTTAAATAAATCATTGGCTTTCTCTCTGCCTTTTTTTTTAATGCCATTTGTGGAAGAGAAGCTGGCGAGGAAGGAGTTCTCTTGCAGATACACTAACAATAAGTTTCTTTTTTTTCTGTGATTTTTTTTATTTTTTTATTTTTTTGATCCACCCACATGTGCAGAGTGAATTTTATTGTAAAGTGGTAGCCTAATGCTTCTTCTAAGAGCATTTCTGAAAACTCTGACAAATTGTAGTTTTATTTTGGAGGGCAGTTTAATGTGATACAGAGGTGGCCTTTGACAATTGGAACACAGTCAAACAAGAACAAGAAACAACCCATGCAGCAGCTTTTCTGATACTTTTTTTTCTCCTCGGCTCAAAATATCGACACAGATTTTAAGTCAATACTTAGCCTCACCTTGTATCATATACAATAAAAGAGGTAAAAGGGGTCAGCAGCTAATCAGAGCACTAGTGGTATGAACCCCAGCTTCTTCAATCCATAGGCCTGTAAGTATCTTTACACAAGATTTTGAAGATGCTGATCAGAAGTACCTTGAGGACAGCTGATGAAAATTTAGTGTGAATGCAGCCAGTCCCCTTTCTCATATGCATTCAGTTTTACATTACACTCTTTCCTCAAAGTGTGTATGTGTGTGGTCTGCTGGCAGCTGGAAAAAGCTGGGGTTTCTGTGCAAATATGAGAGGACCTGTAGCATAACTTGGAGGTTTCCAGAGTGTCTGTCTTAAGTTGCTGCTTGTTGCTTTAGTGGACTTTAAATATTGGTAAATGGTACTTATATAGCACTTAAAGTGATCACTTGTTAAACTTTAGGGTTTAGTATCTTGCCCAAGGACACTTTGACAGGCAGACTGGAGGAGCCATGGATAGTACCAGTGACCCTCCAACAACCGTCTGTATCTCTTGAGCCAGTTTTCAAATATTGAAATCTGGATGCCAGTGTGATATATCAGGCTAAGTCCGCATGGACAACGGTAGTAGACTGATGCGTGTGAAAGTGCCAGTCACAGCAAACATGTTACTGATGTAACTTTAAGAAATACGAGTCAGCACAATTCTCCTAATATTCTCGTAGCTCACGTGAAAATTCTGTTTTGTTTGATGGCTCGGGCACTTGAGGTGCTAATCCTCAGTGGATAGCCACTGTGGTGTGAGGACATGGTTGTCATTAAACTTCATATAGCACATTAATAAATACTGTTGTTTTGATCACTGAGTAAATGGGAGTGTATACTGAAACCACTGACTAGTGAAATGAATAACGATAACCATCTTGCTACATTGAAATGCTCTGCCTCAAAACCTTGCCTCTTGGCACTCGTGTAGCTCTTACTTTGACATGTACCACCCACCAAAATGTTGTTTTCGCCCAAACCTGTACCCATACCTGATGGTAGTCATCTCTCTTAGGAAGGCAGTAAACTCCACTACTCCTCAAAAACAATGTGACAAGGGTCTCCTGGTGCTGACTCCCCAGACCTCATTCCAATGAATATCTGTGGGATGCCTCAGAAAAGCTGATCCAGGGAAAGCACCCTGGAACCCACAGAACATGACAGATCCACTGCCAACACAAGAATTGTGTAAATGTTTAAGGACATTTATACATGCTCCCTCTCACTGGGATAAATATGCAAAACCTTCCCTGGTCAGGTCTTCTTCCCAAGATCTGTATGGAGAGTAATGGATGATTCATTGCAATGCAGTATGACCTATTCTTTCATTGTGTTAATATTCATGGTGTTATGATTAATTTTACTCACTGCTTTAACCCGCAAGCATATGCCAGTGGCTGCATACTGTGCATGGCTTGCATTTATTGGCTCCTGGCATCATTCTAAACTCAGTTTGTCTAGCTGTAAATGAGTGTAAATGGATACTTTAGTGGGGCAATGAGCATGTGTTTATTGAAAGTAATGCCCTGTCAGAATCACAGCTGGGAAAAACCGAAACCTCTGTAACAATGGCATTCATTTGTCTGCAGCACAGAGAGCCTTTTGTGGAATATTGTTCATTTCACAAAGGGGCATGTTTGCACTCGCTTAGGGTCATACCTTCTTGACTGATATGAAACAGTAGTTTTCCACATGCCCATTGGAGTTGGAGTGTACTGCTGATTTTATGGATTAAGTGCTTGTTGGGAGCAGGTTTTCAATTTTAGTTTTACTCAGATTATATTTGTTTACATTCAACAGTCACATTTACAATTGTGTAGTTTCTCATTCTGAGGTCCGGGGTATTGCTTAGGGCATTTATTTAGTTGTGTCTTTCATATACCTGAACCTCAAATCCATTAAAGGTTTCAAATATTACCTTTTTTATTATTTTGTTTTATTTTGATGACTTTAAATTGAAGTCTAACTCATAAAAATCACCCCCCAGTATTAAAGGGGCAGTTTTCACAGAAAGGTGCAGTGGATACAGTCTTGGTAAGCTGTTTATTCTAGCACATTTCTTTTCTGTTGCACCTTGTGCTAATGATTCACATTATCACCTCAAGGTGGTACTGGGAAATGGTAACCATGCTGCTGAGCACACTGTTGCGACATGCTTTTCTATGAGATATTTTGGGGTTATCTGGTCTGTCTGCATCAACATCCATTTTCTGCAGGAAAAAAAAAGCCGCCAGCTTAGAATAGCATCTCTCTATTTAAGTGTTTTTGCCTCACCCTCCCCTTTATGAATTCCTAATGCATTTGAGTGTTGGTCTTTTCTCTCAGAAAAGGTATATAGGAAGAAACAAACAAAAAGGCTTGGATCAGAGACTATCAAGGCCCTTTCTTTAAGGACAGGCGCATCTCATGTAGAAGGTCACCAGCTATAGTGAATAAGGCAATTTCTTTCAAGCTGAAACCTTTTTTTTTAATATTATGGTGGTCAACATTCAAGCGGAAATTGTTATTATCTGCTTCTTAAAAGGTACTCAATCTAATAATCACAGCAGCAACCAAAGGAGAACATGTTCCTCCTCTAATTGAATCAATTCTTTAAAGTTCTTGATCATATTCTGAGCAGAAAGAGCACCATTTATAGATTAGTGAGTTTAACACGCTCAAAGTGTGTAAACAACAGTTTCTTACATGTTCAGCCTGTTTAAAGAATACTAATGATACATGTTTACTAGCTGACAGTTGTTAATGACCCCATTTACACATAAACATATGATTTGTATGAGAAAACATTATTTGGATACTGATATCTGATCTATACATTTTTTTCCATTTCACATCTTGTATTAAAATAAGTTCTCATCATATTGAATGCACCTGCATTGAATCCAGTTTCCATATGCACGTTTTTAAAAAGTGGATGACTGACTTTTCAACAAACATAGCAAACTAGCAAATTTTTCTTCCATTGTAGATGAGATGCTGAGATCAGATGTTTTTCCGCTCACATTATGATCTGCTTTTATCTTGTGTAATTGTTTGTTTTTCCTGCAGATGAACCTTCTGCATACAGATTGCGTGCAGTAGTTTGGTTTTAACAACCATAGTTAAGACAGTGTTTAAATATTGCTCGCTGGTTAACACAGCTTAAGAAGTGTAAGCCTGTTCCACGCTACAAGCTACTGGAAAGAAAAGAAAAAGGAAAAAGAAACCAGAAAAATTGTTCCTTAAATTTTGACCCTGTGGCCAAATATGTTATAAAGATACGCAGTTAGAAACCTTGAGCATTAAAAGCATTACCTTAAAAAGAGCTAAAAAGTGAAAGCCAATTTTTTTTCCCCATATGCTTTTCAGTGTGCTATGGATATATTTCTATATGAAATATTGTGTTTATTATATATTCATTTATTTTGCTTGACCTAGTCTTTATATACATGGACATCTAGAGTAGTTTATTTCTTTTTAAGCCACTTTGAACATAAAAGGCTATTTCTTGAGTTTGCCTGTCACCACATTTGCTTATGTGATCTCTTTCACTTCCTCTGTCTGTCTGTCCACCTTTGTGAATGAGACTTATTTATTTCATTTTATTTTTTTGCTTTGGTTATTTCTTCATAGCATTTGTGATGTACATGTTTATTTTTCATTAGCAATCGCTTGCAGTTTCCACCTTTCCTAGGCACCAGATTATAATGTGCACCTAGTACATAATGTCCATACCAGTTTAATAGAAAGAAAAGTTACGGTATTTTGGTGAGTATTAGAAGTAATACTTTTGAGGTTTCTAAATAATTTGTTATGCTGCGGTACCTTAATACCATATATCTTCCAGTAGTAGCCCGGGCGTTTATTAAAAAAATTATCCGTCCGGCCCGGCGTTTAAAAGAGACCGGTGGTTGTTGGAGACCGGCTCTTATTCCCTTCTCAGATGGAATCGTCACAGAAGTGAGAGGGAAAGAGGACCCAGGCGTGGTTTTTAGACTCAGGTGAAAAGATGCGTTTATTTACAGTGCTCCAAAACGTATTCCATCAGTTCACAAATAATGCAGTTCCCAGTTGTGGTCCTCCTTTGCTCCCGAGTGTCTCCTTGTTTGTGGTAGCCCAGTGCACGAGTGGTGCTCCCCGAAACTTCTCTCCACCCAACTCTCCTGGAGAGGAAGTAAAAGACCAGAAAATCACCCGAGTAGCATGTTTGCTAGTCGACAGTTCATCATACACTGCGCTCACAGACTCTACCAGTTCAGTGTAATAATCCCACGTCGATGGTTGCCGCGCATCCAGCTTAAAGACAGTTTTTAAACAGCTGGCCGAGTGATGAGACGCGGGTGCAGAGGGACTTCCGGGTCTAAGGTCGCCCGGCTACTATTGGAGACTGGCATCTATTTGTTGTGACATGGTTTCAAACCCAGGGTTTATTAGAAATGGGCGACAATAAGAGACAGGCCACTTCTAGCAGATATATGGTATTCTGAATTGGGTAACAAAAGCAAAAAGCAAATGTCCTTAGGGTCAAGATATAGTTTCATAAAGAATAGTTCTAGAATAGTCATGTGAAGTAGAACTATTCTACTTCATGTGAAGTACATGACTTTTAACATGTTAATGGAAGGTCAGCACAATACATCTTACACACAATACATTTTTTATTTTTTATTTTTGTCTGTTTTATTCTTTTTACTGTACTACTGTGTCATGATAGAGCAAGTTTGACAGTCTGTGCTGGAAATGGGTAATGGATGTTCACTTTTGGCAGTGTAATTCTCAAAATTATATATATTTTTTATTAATTCTTGAATTCACTTCTCCTTTTCCAAACAGCTCTTTACTCCATCATATTAGTTTGTGTCTTCCTGTGGATCCCCTTTGTTTACTTCTACTATGAAGAAAGGGATGACAACAATGTGAACAAATGTTCAGTAAGTGTGCACCTTTCTTTTCCTACACTCAGCTCTGTAAACTGCTTAGATGTGGTGCATATCCAAAAATAATTTCATTTGAAAATTGTAGCCAGTTCAAGGCAACTTGCACCACTTCATCTTTTATTTTTATTTCTTTGAAAATCACACAGACATTCCCCAAGCACCCATATTAAAGTGGATTTTATCAGCAAAATAGGCCATTTCTTAGGTAGTGTTTCCTTCAATATTATTTCATGTAGAATTTAAAAGAAATAATTGGATCATTTATAATGTTCTGCTATTAACTTACTTTTATTTAGGACGTTGCTATGCTGCTTGTGACCAAAATTTACAAGCTTGAAAATCATTTGCAAGTAATTGCAGATACAGTGTTGATTGTTTGACTACTTGTGGTGCTGTAGAGCAATGTTTTCTAATCTGTCACAAGACACACACTCAGCATGATCACAGAAGGAACAAGGTGCATATATTTGCTGACTGTAAAAGGTTGTAATGGATGTTGACAGTTAGACTATGTACTCTGTACATTAAAAGGACTTAAAAAATAAAGAAATCAAATGTTCTGTTAGGTAGAAAATACAATCAACATGTTTTTAAGGTGCAGGCAATGCAGGCACAAACTTAAGTGAGCTCTTTGTAATCTGGTTTTAAATCATCCATTAAAGCACCATCGCTTGCTTTTTAATTGAATTCAAGTTTGTTTGCAACTTAAGCTTGCATGGACTACAACAGTAAGACATTGTACTACTTTATGTACTGTATGTAAGTATAAAGATGTGGAAAAAAAACAATGATAGATATATGTTGCAAAGCTATGTGTTATTTACGTGTTATTTGCAGTTTTGCTTTGTGGCATGTATTTAATTTACCAATCGCTAAAATCGACATGAATCATATTGGCAGGTAAAGTAATTCAGGAAGCTAGACAACTCACATTTCCAAATGTATGCATAAGTTACAAACAATAGTTAGTTGGTATTTGTAGCTAATTTGAGTTACCAACTTCAAACTAGTCTTTCAGTTCATTTGTGTTAATAGGCAATAATTCACAGTAACCGGAAAAAAAGTTTGATTTGATTAAAAAAAATAATCAATTACTCCACGATTACTCATCTGAAAGGAAAGCCCAGTTGGGATTTTTTTTTGTTATTTTTTTATAGCTAAAACAGGCTTTCTTCTGCCTAATGTTTGCTATCATTAGCTCACCTGCTCTCAGTTTTTAGGTTACATTTCAGTCTGCAAGGCATTGCCACTTAAAAAGCCATAGCACATGAAGGAAAGTTACCCAACAGATGTTTCACAAATTTTGTCTAAACGTGTTTCATTGTGGTAATGAAAATAGTCACCCCAGTTTACTGAACCACTGCATTAATTCAGTGAGACTTTAGAAGATGCTTTAGTGTGAGATTTTACCATTTAGTAATTTCACGAGTACCAAACAGCAGCTATCTCATAGTGCTGTTTCTCTCATGCATGTGTCAATTTTGAGCTGACAGAGCCACTTTCTCTCACAGATTGGAAGGTCCTTTGTATTGTTACTTTAAAAGCCTTGAATAGCACCAGGAGTGACAGTTTATCTCTGCCAGGTCAAACGGGATCTGCACTGGCTCTGTATAGTTCTCACTCTCTATAGTCCTTAACTAAATGGAATATGACCCCTTTCCCTCACTCACAATGAATAATAATAGTTCACTTTATGGCTATGATTGACCAGTTTAATTTTTTTTTTTTTCATTGCAGCAAGTGAAAAATGCTCTGAAGTACACAATTGGATTCGTCATTGTCTGCGTGGCGCTTCTTTTAATTGGGTGAGTTGGCGACGCGGTTGGCTTCTTCTGCTTTGGTACACGGCAGGTACTCGGGTGCGGATACATCATTGTGTTGAGTTAATGAGAAGACGATCCCTTCAAACAGCTACAGGGCCATTTGTCTGGCCATGATAAGCCATTCAGGAGACAAAGCTTTATACCTTTCTCTAAATAAGTGTTTTGTTTTTGTGTATGAGTGCTAACTAGATTCTTTGAATGTTCTGTGTATGCAGAGTACATTTAAATAGAATTTGTGATCTTTCTTAGAAATTCAGCATTTACACATTTTCAGCCATGCTCTGTTTAGGTGCAGATTTAAACCTAGTTGTGTTTAGCAACACCAACACAACATAATAGATTTCCTTTGCAGCCGTGACAGCAGCACACCTGAAGTTCAACCCACACAATTAAATGCGCTCTCTCAACCATTAAATGGTGCACTGAGAGAAGGCTTACCTGGCTGGGAGAAAAAAAAAATGGACACATGACTATACTTTGTTACAGCTGAAAGTTTGGATGTCAGGATGTTTTTATAGACAGAAGCAATTTCCCCCTCCTTTGCCCAATAAACTGGAACTATTGCTGCTTTGTTCTGGCAATTGTTGCTTTGGTGCTTTGATTTTCAGCAACATGATAGATTTAATCTCAGACTGCTTTTCTAATACCAACAGACATAATGGCCCTGTTTGGGCAGTGTTCACTCAGTAGGTCTTTGCTTGATGTTACGAGGCTTTTGTTGTCTTTAAACCTGGCAAGGTGACTGACTCCTTAAATGACCCCTGATTGTTCGCTCCAGGGTTTCTACTTATTTATCTATGTTTCTCAAAATCTGACTACCAATGATGTAATACTTTCAGTTTTTCTGAACTTATTTTCTGTACTAATATAAATAATATTAACACTTTTTTCTTTTCTTTCTTTTTTTCTTTTTCTTTTTTTTCTTTTTTACAAAGACTGGCTGTCAGCTTGGTGGTTAAGGTGCCTTCAAAGAAAAAGGCCCATTTTTATTTGAAATCAGAGGAACTGAAGTCAAGCTTTGTCAGAGTTATAAAGAAGCTAGGTTTTTATAAGTAAGACATTATGTCAAACTTATTTTTTGGAACTACATAGAAGATGTGCACAAAAAATTTCAAAATGCATTTTAAGTGGCAACGAGAGACTGTTACAGTGGTGATCAAAGTTGATGTCTTCTGAATTCTGCAACAAGTAATTAAGGTTACTTCTCTCGTTTGTGTGGTTACTTCCACACAAAAGTTTGGAAATTAATGTTGATAAATAGACCAAAGCATGACCAACTCTGCCAAGCATTTCTCATCTGATAGATATAAGAATTTAGTTTTAAAACCTTTATGTAGACATAGTTATGAAAAGTTGAGTAAGCTAACGGGTGCTTTTTTATTTTCTTTTTCTTTAAACAAAAGTGACACATATGATGGCCAAAGGAATTCACATTAAAAAAGATAAAGTGCAAAAATGAATCTTTGAGGAAATATAACATGAGAAGATATCTTTGGAAACCTTGGATCTGGATACTTTAGACATAGTTTGAGATTTTGGATAGATTGGTCTCGATTTTGCTGAAAGATTGTTAAAGTGGAAACAATAAAATAAAATAGACACAGCACCCTCAGTCTAACTCAACCCTAAGGTGGATGTTACTGTGGTAACAGTTGGTGACATTTGCTTAAACTCTTTCCGCCTTGGTTGCCTACTAGGGGTAACCCTTTTTTCTCTTTTCTGAACTGCTTTCTTTCTGTCCTATTTCAGGTTCTTATTCGCAGTGTTTTATACCTCTTCACCAAAAAAAAAATAAAATACCGGTAATCTCCATCAATCACTAGCCAACCGGTTTGGGAAACGTTTTGCTAACAGGTCTTTTTATTACTCAAAATGTACCGTATTTTTCGCCCTATAAGACGCTCCGGAATATAAGACGCACCCAATTTTAAAGGAGGAAAATCTAGAAAAAAAAGATTCTGAACCAAATACTGTAAACACTTTCTCACACACACACCATACACACTGCCTCTGCCCATTTTATCGAGCATGCATTGGTGGTGACTTGTGTGGACTTGGTATTTTTATTTTAATTTATTTTTGTTCCTTTTATTTTATTTTATTTATTTATCTTTCTTTTGTACTTACTTTTTATGTCATTGTCCCCGTCACTTTCATTGCTTTTCATTATAATACTACAATGTTATCTTTTAAGTGATCTTTGTTTTTTCTTAACTGTATGTTAAAAGTGTGATTAAATAAAGTTTATATAAAACTTTATTGGACTTGGTGGAGCCAAATAACCCGTCATGCATTTCGCGAGACCAGCCCGGTCACATTCATCTGACCTGTGACATCATCGAGTACGCTGGTGTTCCAATTGCACTTGAGAACTCGCGTTCGCGGCAAGACCGGACTTGTATTTGTCGTATAAGACGCACCAACTTTTCCCCCCCAGTTTTGGGGAAGAAAAAGTGCGTCTTATACGGCGAAAAATACGGTACATCAAAAAAAGACTATCAGAGAGAGGAGAGTGGCACTTGTTAGTGTCTGTGTGGCAGCTGTTTTTTTCCAAACACAAAACTGAGAAGCTTTTAATTGCAAATAGCTTCATTTTGAATCATCAGGTGTTAGTCATTTGAGCTATATGCTTACCTCTGATCTGTAAGAATTCGTTTGCAGTAACAGTAGTTCCAGTGATTATTATCCATTCCCATAATATATTCCTCCTCTGACTTTGTTATCCAAGTCTGTTACATAGTCACATGTGTAAACATAGGCCATAATTACTGGCTCGCACCACTGTATAGCTGTATCTGACATGTCTATGTCTGTCTGTGTAGCTGCATGGGTCTTAAATTAAGAAAACCTTGAAATTGCTGACCTGAGTGAACTTGTAGCTCAGCAATTACTGTGAAAGTGTGGAGAAATATAGTAGGTCAGTTGCATACAATTTAACAGTTTATGCCGAAGTAAGCAAATAGATGGTTTTCCAGAACCAATTAACTCTTAAGTTTAATCATTTTTATGTATTGTTTTTGTATTATTTTTAATTAAATGTAAGGTTTACTTAAACCTTACTTACTTATTTGATTAATATCTCAACGTTTTGGAAACTTTATTTTTTGATAACTTATTATTATTCATGTTTTTTTTTTTTCATTTAAAAGAGCAGTTTAATGTGCTGTTAATATGAATCTCT
>VURO01048109.1:0-14605 GCA_015108175.1 Pelvicachromis taeniatus
CAACATGGTTTTAACTCGTTGTGACTGTTAAGACTACTTTCTGAGTTTCGTGTGTGTGTGTGTGTGTGTGTGAGGGGTTTACAAAGGGGCTTCAGACAAGTGGAGAAAGTGGAGCAGTGGAGCATGTTGGAGAGGCACGGATGCATAAAGAGCCAAGACGCCTGCCCCACATTTGGCTTTTAAGTACTCACTGCTACACTGCTAACACTAAATGATTCAGAGGCAGAAGAAACAATGCACCATCTCTCTAGAGGGTTATTATAAATACATTGCCTTCCTGGAACCGCAGTGTTAAATGTAAATGTAAAAGATCGCTACATAAAATAGTAAACCTGTGCCCAACCGCAGGATGGAGGATTCATGTAGGTCACAGGCCACTTTAGGAGAGTCGTTTACGAGGGCAGTTGGATTTAGCTGAGTCAGGATGACTATTCCTTCTAAATCATTATTGGCCATGACATTGCAACTAACGGCATTTCAACACCTCACTGTGTGTTCGCGGTGTTTACAGTTCCGATTGCATAAGTGGAGGAATTGTTTTCCTCTCCAGTGCAGATGGCCAAAGTTTGAAATGTCAATGGTGTGTTTTTTCGAACTTCCAGCCATCACTTAAAATGTCATTAGCCATTGCAAACCGCAATTGTGAGTGGAAAACCTCTCCCTACATTAGTTTATTTTAATTTGATTTGCTTATGTGTGTCAGATAGACTGTGTAGCATTTGCTTCCAGTAAATTATTGCCTATAAATAAACTGTCTTCAAAATTTGCAGCGATGTCATGCGTTTCAAAATCATTATAGGATCATTTCCAACAGGAGTGAACCGAGGCACACACCCTCGGTTAGCTTTATCAGAGGAGATAATGAGAGAAATCATATCTTACGTGCATTCTGACACATTCCTGAGCAGATTGAGCCTAACGTGTGCTGGATTTGGGCTGTTCGGTCTGTTATGACACAGGAAGGAAAAATCCCACTGATAAATCAATTCTGCAATAAAAAAAAAAGAAAAAACAAAAACATATCTGACATTCCAGACGCGACCAGATCCTCTATCATCTCTTGAACACCTGCAAACGCTGTGCTGTAGGGATCAAACTGAAGGAGGTTTCGTAACTTTTATAAACCTTTGAAAGATGCACATTTAGCTTTTGAACGTTTACTGTTACAATGCAAAATGATTCGTGGGCAGAACAGCAATCCATCGTCTCTTTGGAGGAGTAGTATAAATACATCATCTTCCTGGAGCCACACTGTTAAATGCCGGTGTACGGGAACTTCATAAAATCACTGACCGCCGTACTCAACCACAGCATGTTGTATCTTCTGGAGACAGCTGTATTCACCTGAGTCAGCGCGTGCTGTTCATTTTGTTTTCCCACATCATTCATGACTTTGCATTTAATATTTAAATTTTCTTTCCCATTCACTTTCCCAGCCTCCCCTGCAGACGTCATTTGTTAAATCTTAAGTAGAATGAGCCAGAAAACAAGTCTTAATTTGTTTTGTGCTTCTTCTTTTTTTTTTTTCTAGTGGCCTATTGATGTCAACAGTTGTTCCACCGATACTACAGGACAGACTTCATGTAATCTTCTTTGTATTCTCTCAGTGATCTCACTCTAATTCATCTGTATTTGGCAGCTCACAGAAAGGCTCCCACCGGGAGCGACAAAAAAAGAAAAATAGAGGGCTACAAAAACAATGAGGCTTGTTTTGATCATGCCTTCCCCTTATCTGCCCCTATCTGTCCTCTCTTTACTGTCCTCTTTACGTTCAAATGAGTGAACGTGGGTATATTTCAGCTTGGAAGAAGAAACTGGACAAAGGCTGAATTTACAACATCGCTAATACTGCTGTCTGCTTTAGAGTCAAAAAGTTTAGCTTGTGACTTTGATCAGATTTTCAGGGTTTAAAGTAACAAAAATGTGCCTCCACACAATAAAATGCCATGACGTTCTTCTTTGGTTGTCTGATGTTTTACTTTGACATATAAAATTATTTTCCACGAGGAAAAACAATACAACAAAACATTTCCATTGCCTCCAACAGTAAATAAACATACATGTTACATATTAAATCTTACAAAATGTATGTTTCATTTAGACACGGTGCACGTAGCTTATAGATCAGAGAAGTGAATTCAAGGCCAAATATCCTTAAATCTGCATTCTTTTTAGTGACCTGCAGGGGGCGACTGCGGTGGTTGCAAAAAGACTTCTACTTGCAGTCAGCTGCCAACTTTAAACTGACTTTGGTGTTTCAAGATGGTGATCAAACAGGAATAAGACAGCAATAAAACAGTATGTGATTGAACTGGGTCACGTTAGCAGTCATTCAAACTGTTTGTGATTAACTGTGATAAATCTGTGAAAATACATGTGCAGAAATTCAATTTACCAATTGACATTTGAGTTCAGCAAGAATTTCTTTGATTTGAAGCTGAAAATATACAAATTCTGCCACAAACCAGCTAATAACCAGTTGAGTCCCATATTGCAAAGACACACGTGACAGACGAGTTGCACTCCTTGACTGGCCGTTGACCGTTTGCAATCAGTCTACATTTCTAAATTAGATGTCAATTATTTGCAAACCTTTACCAAAAGGTTGAATCTGTTAATATGCAAATTGCCATGACCATTGATCAACCACCACTGATTAAAGACCATTGATTAAAACAATTTGTCATTACAGTCTGTGTGGTTTGTTGGAACATGATTGCTTGAAGACATTTCGCCTCTCACCAGGCAACCTGTGGAATCGCCTCCTGATCAGAGGTTGAAGGTGTTGCATGCTTGAACTACCTGTAATCAGTTGCTAAATGTGAAAGAATTCAATGAACTTACCTGGCAGCCCCTGATTTTTCTTTGTCACAAGAAGGTTGATATACTGTTTTTACTCTATTATTATAGATATTAGAAGTCCTCAGCTCTCTCACTCGGCCGCTGATGTAAAGATTTTTCAGGTAACTGTATGGGTTCATGAAAAGTTTGAAATCATACTGAATAAAACATGAAGTTCACTGTGTTGATATTATTATTAATGCTACCACTTGTAATTGACATTGTTAGCTGGAGGGCGTACACTGTCCTCAGTTCACTAACCAGTATGACTACGTACATCTTTTATACTGTAAATAGTCTCACACTATAATTAACCATAGATTATACAAAAGATGGAGGCCTGTTTGGAGGCCTCAGGGCTAGCAGGCTTGGTGAGCAAAGTCCATTTGTTATTAAATAACATGCTAATTCTGGCTATTGGAAAAACAGACCTAAAACAACATGTTTTAACCAGAAAAACCAAATAGCAAACTCCATAACATCTATTTTAGTGCAACTGAATGCTAAATAAGACCAACCATCCATGCTCCTTTTTATGCAAAACCTCAAGCCTTAGCAGAATTTTATGGATCATCAGAGTAAAATCCACTCGTCATGAATATAGAACTTAGCTACAGAGGCCCAAATGGTTTTTGCAAAACATTGTAAACATATATATATATAGGTGGTAAAACTGAGCATTTTAGCATGGCCTGTCTGCAGATTGACTCAGTTTTGCAGTCAGCCTCTATTGGCTCAGTCAAAGAAATGCCGTGCTCTGCACTTCTGCGTTGGCATCATTTTTTACCCCCTAGACTGCGCTTGTCATTTTTCAGGAAAATGAATCCTTTCACATATTTTAATTAAACAGAATATTTACTTCATTTGCAATGAGTTCTTGTGTTTTTTTTTTCTCCAGGAGAACACTGCAAATGTTGCTACTTTCATGGGTAAATCATAGCATGACACATACATTTTTTTCCGTACTTCTTTTCCATACGGTTTGTGTTAAATTGTTGCACGCAGAGAGCTATACCTTTGACGGGATGCATCTCAGCATTTCACAAGTGGCCTCATTTCTTCTGAAGTATTGAGCTGATGTCATATGTTGCACTGTATGTGGCATGTAAACATTAAAGCTTTATGCTGCTCTCTCAGAGGAACCCCAGCGACTAAATAAAGCATTAAAAGGCATTTATGCTCCACTGTGTGCTACCGAACATCTCTGTCATATGCACTAATAATAACCGTTCCATACTTTTGTGATTTATTAAAATGTTTTTCATATCATAGAAGTATTTATTTTCCACTCTAACACAGACAGTTTAAGTGTGAAATACTCAGTGTGCTTTGTTTGTTTTGTTTTATTTTATTTTTGCCTCCTACCAACATTTAGAATGTCAGCTGACGTTACAGTAAACAAAGAGCTCCTGTAAAGTATACTGATCACATGACGTGCACAACAGATCATTTGGAAAATAAATAAAATGTGATTTGCACACCCAGGCTACTTTATCACAGGCAAATTGCCACAAATTATCACTTGTGTGCATTAGTCCGACAGTCTCAACATAACTGCAAAGGCCAAATGAGGCCTGTCCACATTTGCCAGCAGAGGAAGGAAACGTCTCTGTTAACACCTCCTGTCTGATTCACCAATTCAGCAAAAAGGAAACAATATCCGGCATGTACAGACCTCATGTACTACCACTTTTTTGATAGTACAATGAATAGGAAACAAAATCAGGTCGAGTTCTATGTAACTCTGTGACAGTGATGATGAATTATGGCTTTGAGGAATGTCCTTACTGGAAGATGACTGTCCTCCTGAGTAGACACATGCACATTCGAACTCAGTTCATACAAATCATCACAGAAAATAAACTTTACAGTTCAAATAAATGTTAAACATTAGATCAATATTAGAAAATGCCATTAAGATATAAAGTTCACGATTTCAGAGCTCATGGGAAGGTGAGAAGCGGAGTACACCATGGACAGGTTGTCAATCTGTTGCAGGCCCAACACATAGAGCTCACATTAGAGTCATCAATTAATCTAATCCACACATATCTGAGATGTGTGGGGTACCCAGAGAAGACACAATAAGAGCATGTAACCTCCACACAGAGGCTGCAGACTGAATTCGAACCCAGCGCTAATCTCTGTTCCTCTGTTCCACCCTGTATGAAAATGAGTGTTTATGTATGAGCACATATGCCTGAATGGCTTTAACACTGAGGGACAAACACTCGTACACTTTATAAGATTATTATCTAGATTATTTATCTTTTTCAATTATTTTAGAATGAATTTTATAACATTTTAAGTTTAGGTTAAAGTTACTGTTTTAGTGAATTTGCAAGCTGTCTCTAGCAGGTGAAAATGCTTTAGAATAAAAAATAGTAGTAGTCATCGTAATAGTTGCTGTTGTAGTAGTAGTAGTAGTAAACTGATTTTAAAATATTACTCAGCTCTGATTTGCCTTGAGTCATTTTCTAAGCTTTGATGCCACCTGCTGGTAAACCGCTTTGGCAGACCTCACTAAGCAGGCCCAAGCACTTTGGTTAAAAATACCAGCTCATGTTCAAAACGACTAACTTCAGTTTTTTTTAGACACAGCCCAAATCAAAAGCCTTTTCTCAAACGCCTTTCCCCGAAGGGTTCTTTGAAACTACTCTACCCACAATGCACCTCAATCAGTAAACAGGAAACGTATGTTTTGCCGGTCGGTACGATTGTGGCACCCGCTATGGTTTTCTGCTTATTTTGTATGTAGCTCTATTTAATGCTATTATTAAGCTCAGCGCTGGAACACTAGTTAGATTTTGCTTGCAGTGTAGCTAAGGTGCAACCTTCTGTGAAAATGTGTTGTGTGGGGGCGGTGTGATTTAAAAAAATAATAATTTTTTTTACCGTTAGTCTTCTGGCCAACTTTAAGATGCTAAACGCTAAACACAACGAGCTGTATGAATGCGTGACTATTTAAACCACAGTAATTAAACCGAAAGGCTCCAGTCGCGCTATGTTCTTGACAAATGTTAGCTAGAGTAGCGGAGCGGTTGCCAATGAAGACAGAAAGCGCGTACGTATGTTCATTTTATGCTGCTGCCAAACCTAGAGCGATTAAATGATAAATAAATCAAAAATGACAGTAAATATGTATTCTGTTCTGTTCTGTTGCAGTGTTAGCTTGATGGCTACTCTTACACTGTAAACCCACCAGCACAGATTGAACATGGTAAGTGAAACTGTGCTCTCACTAGATATTTCCTTTTATTTATTTATTAACGATTTTTCGGGGTTTCATTATCACTGACGATCATTTCAGTATCATTCACTTTTTTTTCCCACGATTATCTGCTTACTTGATAAACTTATTTTCACTGCTATTTTCAGGCATCAAAGTCGAAGGGGAAAGCCTTTAAAAGTAAGTTAATGTTGTGCTATTTGAATCCTACACACTTTCCATATTTTAAATTGTATTTTTTATGAACTTTCAGGAGTTCTGGGGGCCAGAATCAGTTTGACAAAGACTTCTAAGCGGTCTTGTACCAAGTAGTGATTTCCAATGTTTCTATGTATATTTTTCAATGTTTACTGTCTTTTCTTATATTGATAAATAGACTGTAGCTATCAGGATTTGTGAAGGGGTTATATGTAAAGTAAATAAGTTATTTATTTACATTGTTGTAGGTAACATTATAATGACTCCAGTCTTTTTTTTTTTCTTTTTCTTTTTTTTTTAGCAACACAGTGACTTTATATAACTATAATTTTGTATTTGTTGCCATTTCTGCTCCCTTATTGGCCAGAGCACTCTTTAATGTCAGTGAGACTTTAGCTGAATAAACAAAGGCTATATATAAGTTAGTTTGCCTAAAACTGATTGCAGCTTCTACCTTGTGACAGGAATGCTGTTTGTGGCTCCAAACGACTCGATATCAATCATGAAAGATATGTTTGACAAATTATATGCCAACAAGTAATTTACAAGAATTTAAATACAATGAATTGCTTTTTGGTACAACACCGACCGGCTAGATGGCTTTGAACAATCTAAAGCACGGCATAAATTTAGGCTTTTAAGTGTTTTACAGCTTGACCCACTGACCTCTTCCATGGCCATCCATACTACACCAAAGTAATGAAGTAATATATAAACAATAAAAGGACAGAAAAGTTCCTGCTTTTTCACTACTGTGTCCCCAGTAACAAAAAAAATCAGACAATTTAAGCCCAAAGAGTCATGGTGATAAATTTCTCTATCATGTGGAAAAATTATATATTCTTATAGATTTTTATATGCTTATAAGTACTCTTCTTTTTTTTCTTATAAGGTAAGGTATCTCTTTGATTAAATGTGCAGTTAAACGTCTGTACAGTGACTACAGTGTCTGTACTAAAAGACTATTTCTAAAGTAAAATATGACCCAGTGTGTTCTGCAGGATGTCTCTACCACCACAAATACAGATATAGCCAGCAGCAGTAGTGTGTCTTGCCTGCACCATGCTGAAGTTGACTTTATATCACTGTTGCTTTTCTAAGGTTCATTCAGAGATGATTTGCTTGACAGCTTGCTTGATGATGACAGTAAGTGAGCGCAGTTTTGCAGTTTTATCAGAATTAGTGTCTGTCATTATGTAAAAGTGTGGCATAATATTTTCTTGTAATAATTTGCTAACTAGAGCAGCCAGTAAGGTTGAAAGCATCACGCGATGGACCTATGTATAGGTAAGTGAGAAGGTAGAATTTGGGAATTGCAATGTGCCAGCTGTAAATTATTTCTCCTTTTGATGTTGTGTTTTCTTCTCCTGCTCGTCTGCTAATGATTATATCTTCAGCACGCTAGCACAGGAGATAAAAAGAGATGGTGCGGACACTGAGGTATGTATGAAAATATGCGAAGTGGGTCATATTCACACTGGTTTTTTTTTTTTTTTTGGTTTGTTTTTTGCATTTTGTGTTTATTTTGTCTCTTTGTTATTTTCTTCATTTGTCCGAGGACTCGGATGTGTCAGCAGCTGATCCCAGTGACATACTCAAGAGCATGAAGGTGGGTCATTAAGTTAGGTTGCAGCGGCAGAGATAAAGTTCACACTGTGCACGTTTCACTTTTCCTCTGTGTCCTCGTGCAGGACATGGACGACATGGACGCTGACCTCTTTGCATCAAAGAAGAAGCCCAGTTTGGCTCCCGCGCAAACAAAGCCACTTGTTAGTGAAGGACCAACGAAAGAGTCTGCTGTGCTCGAGAGCAATGCAAAACCAGAGGGAGCAGGTAATTCAGTGCAGAGTGTTCTCGCATAAATTACTTTCTCATTATTAGCTCCACGTTATTACCAGCTTTGAAGTTTTACATTAATAGCAGCGATCAGAAAAAGGCTTTTGTCTGCCTTGTTTCATTCAGATGAACCCACCAGAGGGGGGAAGAAGCCGAACTCCGCACCTTTATCCACAGCGCGGAGTTATAAGAAGTTCACCTTCTCTGGTAAGCGAGTCTTCCCCCTCCCTCTCGTGACATCCGCTTCCTCGACTGAGCTTTGTATAAATGAAAAAGGTGCAGATGTGTTGTTGACCTGCACTTTGTTCCTCTCAAAATGCTGCTTTAACTCAGACAGTGGTGGTGAGGACGAAGGTGTTGCTCAGACTCCTTACGCTAAAGGTACATTAGTATTGATGTGTGTTTAGCCCTGTACTTGCAGTTAAGTCACATCAGTGGGTGCTTGTGGGTAGTTTTTAACAGTGGAGGTGCACACTGGTGAAATGTTTGCTATTCCACACCAAATCAACAAATCTGGACGTATACTGGAGGAATCAGATTTGCATTTTTAGATACGCTAACACCCAAGAGCAATGATCCAACGAGCAGATGTGATTGGCCTCCAGTTATTCCTGTAAAGGGAGAAGTATACAAATGTCACAACTTCATCTACACTCTTCAGTTCTCTTTGTCTGTGAAGTGTGTGGTGTCATCAGAAGTAAAATGTTGTTTTTGACAGTGACCTTGACTTAAAAAACTCTCCAAATGCTTTGAAATGAACGGTTCCCCTCCTAGGAGAATCAGCTACAATTATTAGAGGAGCAGCCACCACAGCTTAGTCACCCTAAAAGCAGACTTTTTTTTTTCCATCTACTGGTAATTGTTTCGTTGGCTTGCAATTATTAGGTCAGCTGACTGAGTTCTGCATTGTATTAAAGAGTGAAGTTGAAATTTTAATTAAAAGTGGAATGAAGCATAGAGGGGAAAAAACTGTCACACATATTACAATTAAAACCCTCTGGGTTTGTTCAAAATCACTGTCCTTTCAGCTTGTTCGTGGCCAAAAGCGTTTACCAACAGATTAGGTTGTAATTTTTATGGTTTATTTGCTATTTTTTCTGCGTAAAGTTTTTAACTAACATCAGTTCTTTTCATAAATATAAAATATTATTATGCATTGTTATTTTTGTGCAAGGAGAGCAAAACTCCCTCTCAGCTTGTTCGTGGCCAAAAATGGACACCTCTTGTTTACGTTTACAAAAGGCTATAAAATTAATATATATTTTTAAAAAATCACTTTTATTGACTTGATTTTTAAAATTGGCATCAGTGCTGGTCATGAAAATCAAAATTTCATTCAAATGCAGAATTTTAACCCTTTCAATACCCGTTAGATCACATAATCCTAAAAATTCATAAATGGAGAAAATCATAAAAATTCTAGTTTTTTTCCAAATAATAAATGCAACCTGATTTATTTTTTAACCATCATTGCTGTTAAATGTTTAGCAATAATTAACAGTATCAGTGATTTTTATGCATCATTTTGATGGTGGGGTGTGGGTAACACTCTGGTTCAGACTACTGTATCTTGGCATCAATGGCAGAAGTGGCTGAGAATCGAGGATAAGGCCATCTTACAATTGTTGAGGTCACCAGCATGCGCCCCAGTTCTTCCAGGATCACTGTTCATTTGTAGGTTTTAGAGGACTCCCCCTCATGTGAAGTGGTTTCCACGGGAAGTTGGAGTCTGAACTCCTTTCCCTTTTTTACTTCCTGAGAACTTCCAGTGTTGTCATCCAACTTTCTACATATTGCTTTATTCTGGTGTAGGCTGACATCTCCACGTCATCTATAACCCTCCAATCTCCATCAGTGGTGATGCGGTCAGCCTATTTGGAGATTGTCCCCTCATCTTCTGGACAGGAAGTTTCTTCATCTTGGGCAGATGTCGTTTCTTCAAGGGCAGAGGTCTTCTTGCTATCCTTGCTCTCTGACCAGATCATATAGACAGTGCTTGAAGCAGTGATGACCTTCTTCCCATCTTGCCAGAAAAAAAATGATCTGGAAGCTGTTAGGGTTACTTACAGCAGCAGCACTGACTGCAACTGCATAAACTCCAGAACAGATTTAGAAACAGTGTTTGTTGTTTGTGCTGCAGCTGCAGCTTTGAACTTTTTTTTTTGAGAGAGTTAATATTTTGGGTATGGTATCTTTTTATGAAAAGTATAAGAGTAAAAGTGCTTTTAGCATGTGCTTCAAAGCTAAGTTTGACTGGGAAACTCAAAGCTCAATATCCTCTCGCAAATACACATTTGTGTTGCAAACTCATATAAAATGAGTGTAGAAACAGGGATATTGATAGATGAATATTAAGATAAATAGACAAATATAGAGACAGACATACAAAACACTTAAATGACCTCCAGCTTGAACTGTATATACAAAGCAGGACACATGCTTTCATGTTGTTTACTCCAAAATCTGGTCCTAACATTTGAATGTTGCAGCAGAAATTGCGACTTATGAGACCAGAAAACATTTTTCCAGTCTTCTATTGTCCAACTTTGATGAGTCTGTGTGAACTGTAGCCTCAGTTTCCTGTTCTTAGCTGACCGCAGTCACACCCGGTGTGGTCTTCTGCTGCTGCAGCCCATCTGCTTCAAGGTTTGACGTGTTCATTCGGAGACGATCCTCTGCAAAACTTGGTTTTTCAAGTTGTTGTTTGAGTTAATGTTGCCTTCTTATCAGCTCAAAGTAGTCTGCCTGTTCTCATCTGACCTATAGCATCAACCACTCTACATTCAAAGTCACTTAAATCTGCTTTCTTTCCCATTCGGATGCAAAGTTTAAACTTCAGGAAGCCGTCTGCACCACATCTGCATGCCTAAATGCACTGAGTTGCTGCCATGTGATTGGCTAATAAAATATTTGTCTTAACGAGCAATTGAAAAGCGTGCCTAACAAAGTAGCCACTATGTTTGTTTCACAACTGTGAAATGTGTCATTTAATAAGTCTAGTTCAACAAAGTAAAGTTGCAAGTTATTGTATTGGAAAAGCAGATGTGAAAAAAGTTTAGTATTTAAGTGTTTTTTTGTGTGTTTTTTTTTATCCTTTTACACTCTGGGGCCTGAATCCATTATTCATGATGTAAAGACTCTTATTTTTTTAATCTGCAGATCTGGACGATTTGCTTTCAGATGAATCAAAGCCTGACTTGAAATCTAGCTTCTCCAAACCTGAAAAATCTGCGTCATCTCCTTCAGCATCTCCCATGCTAAAGACTGAAACAAGTAAGCCTCAAACTTCTGGTTCCTTTAGTTCCCTTAGTTTTAATAATCATCAAACGCTGAATGCTTGTTTTTTATTTTGTTGATCAGCTAAGTCGGCAAAGAAAGGCGAGCTCGCGTTTGAGGATGATAAGGATGACCTAATGGATGCACTTGGATTTGACAGTGATAAAAACAATCCCAAGAAAAAAGAGACGCCGCTTTGGTCTCCCAAGGAAAGGTAACACTTTTTTTCCCTCTCACTCTCGTTGTTGTCCTTATTTATAGCACTCAAATGATGAATAATTACTGTGGTATCGCTTTGGGCTGCAGCTACAAACATAACCAAAGTCTGACTTTACAAACCAGACCGAGGCTGGTTTGTTTACCCTAGCTGCTTTTGTGCGTCATCTCTGTACCCTGTTGCTCTCAGAGGCGACGCCCCTCAGAGACCTCGTACCAGAATCGACGAGATTCTGGGGAGTATCACGTCACCGCGTCTTCTGGAGCGTCCACCAACAGGCGAGAGGAAGGACGAGCTACAGTCCCAAGAGAAGCCGCAACAGGAGAAGACGTCTGCTGGGAAAGGTGATAGAGCGCCACAGTTTTGTCATTAACTTAGCTGCAATTAAATACTATTTTAAGACAGTGAAGCAGCTAATCATCTTCCCAACTCTCAGAGCTGCATTTAGATGACGACCTCACATTTGGATCCTATCAGCCCACACTGGGGTTCACTTCTGAAGGGCGTCAGTCTCGTAGACAGTCTGTCAGGTGTGCTCAGGTTTTCTTATTTACATTTTGCTTTATGCCTGCAGCTTTCAGGAGCACAGAAGTGATCTTTTTGTCTTATGATCAGATTTTCTACTGAGGACATAAGTGTCTCTACACCAGAAAAGAAGCCAAAGCCCACCACTCCCACATCTGCTCGACAACGCAACTCAGCCGACTGGCTGTGCCTCAAGACAGAAGATGAGCCCGTCTATCTAGAGGAGGGTGTCGATAAGTCAAAGAATCCAGCAGAGGCTTCAAAGAGCCCCTCCTCTCCTTTACTGGAGAGAAAGCTCTCATTCACTGGTAGCCATTCCACATCTGTTACAAAAATACCAGAAGAGAGCTCAGCCTCAGCTGACAATACCATTAAACAGACCAAGCCTGAGGTTTCTAAGACCCAGAGGAAGGAAGGGGATGATGAGGATGACTGGTTAGCTGGGGCATTGAGCAGGAGGAAGGCTCTGTCTGTGTTAAACACAGAGACAAAACCATCCAAGCAGGAAGAGTCTTTCACTGACTTGAGTGTTAGGTACGGTGCAATTTGAAGAGAATAACCAAAATGCTACAGAGACAGAAAGCGCGTGTTCCTCAGTAATGATTGATAACCTGGTCTCATTTTTAGTAAACAAGTAAAGTCACAAACTCCCAAAAGCAGAGAAGACACGCTCCCTTCAATCAAAGAAACGAGGTAAGGGGTTTGTTGTGTAAGTCCATTAAATCCATGTTAGCGATTTGGCCCTTTTTAAAATATGTTCCTTATATTTTATGTAGTGACACTTTTCCTGGACGCCTCGGTCCTGCTGATCATTCCACGCCTGTCAGAGAAGAAAGGCCTAATCATGGTAGCTGTCCTTCCATTTTATTGAAGTCACTGATTCAGATTGCCAGCAACTTTGTCACTGCACATTTACAGCAGAAGCCCTTTTGACCACTCCTCTCACACAATCATGCTAGTTAATCATCAGGCTGCTTCCTGTGTACTTACTCAACAAGTCACAAGCTCATATTTTACTAAACCGTGTCTTCCTCTTCTCATACACTGTCCTTCTGTAGTTAACGAGTATACACCCACAGGCGAGTGTTACCCACCCTCCACCTTAGCATCATCCTCACCAAACCCACTCCATCCATCAACTCTTAGCTTGTCTCATCCCTCGGTTTACTCTGCTAGCGTTACTGTTCCTTTGCCAGCCTCTACTGTTAGCATTAGCCAGCCACAGCTCCCACCTCAGTCCAAACCCCACCACTTTCCATCCAGTATGGGGTCCAAGGTGCTAAGAGAGCTCACTCAGGCTTCAAATGAAACCATGCAACTGCCTTTGCCCAGCCCCCTGTCTACTGCACTGCCCGGCGCAATGTGGTGTAGGTAATCTCAGGGAAACGACTCAGTTCACTAAAGTACCGTCAGATTTCTCTCCAGCGCTTTGATATCAGATGTAACGCGTCCGTGTGGTTGTTACTGATGGGTTTTGTTGGGGTTTTTTTTTTTTTGTCTTTCCTGCAGTTCTGCAGCAAAATGCAACACAAAACACGTCAGCTGCTCTCCCACAACAGGTACTGTTACCTTCAAGGCTGTCATAATTGTAATAGAAATGTTTTACCTCCACCAAGGAGGTGATGTTTTTGGCACCGTCATTCTGCCTGTCTGAACACAATAGCTCAAACAGGTTAGGGATGCAGAGTGGGGTCATGTTAATAGTCCATTATAATTTGACTCATATCCAACAAGGTCTTTAAGGTCAACTTAAAGATTTATTGTTCAAAAATAAACAAAAAGCCTTATAACTTAGAATCTATGATTCCTACAAGTGCCGTGTGTATTGTCAACATATAGAAAATGCTGTATAAATATTTAAAATAAGTCACTATTGACCTTTGACCTCTCCTTTAAGGTTGGTAGATTAATCATAGTGACAATATTTATATATAGATTTATTTCAAACAGTTTCTTACTGCCATTGTTTGCACTGACAACATATCGGTTACTCGACTCTGACCTCTTCTTCAAGGGCAGATCGAGGTTAAGGTTTCATAAATTGTCTTTCCTCTTTAAAACGGCTTAATATTTTTGCTGCTTTTGTTTATATTGGCAACATTTGGGAAATGAATGGAGGTTCTGAATATCACATATAGTTTGCATTCAAATATCATGTCACATTTGACCTCTGACCTCACGTCTGCCTTTATTTCCTTTAAGCCCAAAATGTGTTACACCTTAGAAGGAAGTATTGTCAAGGGGAAAAGACTGAGCTGCTTTAGTGTAACATTACGTCATAAGCTCAAATTATTCATGTCAGTAAATTACAAATCAATACCTATTATCCATTACCTACTCCTACATAACAAAGTCCTGCAGCTTGTAGAGCAGTAAAAACAAGTTCAAAGCTCTTAAAGTACATTAAAAAAGAACAAAATGAAGGTAGAGAAAATACTACACCAATAACTTTAAAGTAAATACTGCTCAGGGAGTGAACTTGC
>VURO01048109.1:23744-34535 GCA_015108175.1 Pelvicachromis taeniatus
TTTTGTTGGTTTAATGTGCTTTAGGCTATAAATAAATTTGACTTGACGGTCAACACAAAAATCCCCCCCCAAAATAAAAAGAATACAGTTCAATCAATTCAATGGGCTGTATACTCAATTTAGGAGAAACTAAATTGAGTGAAAATTGATCCTATTACACTGGTATCGAATCAACACTGATACAAGCATTGGTATCAACACTATATTTGGATCGATCCACCCACTTCTATTGTGTGATGAGGAACACCCAGCCTCCCTCTGCTTCTGGACTGCTTATGTGCGGCAAGCAGGCAGATGGTGAGCTCAGAGGTAACTTGCTTGCTCACTGGACTCCTCATCAAAGGGCTCCAGCCTGGGAGCATTTCAATCACACATACTAATGAACCGGCTCAGGCCTCTAACAGTTTGTAGCCTCTTATTCCCAGCTTTCTTTCACTTGTCTCCTTCTTTTGAAAGCAGCGTCTCATGCGATAATGTGATCATATCATAAATTTTTAAGCTTGTTTTAGCGTTCCAGATCCGGTCGAGCTAATAACAGAGCATTTAACAGAATATATTATGTGCTTTAAGTGAGTAATGTTGTACTAATGATGTGGCAGAATTGCTGCTTGTCACAGAGGAAGCAGGGGAAGTCAGAGTGACTCACTAATCCCCAATAGTGTATTTACCCCCTGAGTTAATTGCATGCCATCTCATCTGGGATTGCAGATGGAAAGGTTGGATTAAAAGTGCAACCACTGCACAAGATTGGTATTTAAGCAGGGAGTTATCATGGTGACACACTTACACTCAGATATAAAGTGATTTAAACGTGTAATCTAATATATGAAGGTGTAGTTTACAGTGAGGCTGTAACTCTACTAATTTAGCCAGTGTGCTGAAGTCTATCACAGTAGTAGCTTTGCAGGGTTTTTTATCCTCACTGTGGGTTCACTGGAATGAATGCGCTGTAAATAATGAAGAGCACACACTATGAAACAGTCCTGCTGCTTAGAAGATCTGCTGGGAGATTGCACGCGAAAGAATGAGTTGATGGTTAGTTGCTTTGACTTATCTTACAAGCGCCTGCTTTTTTTTTTTCTCGCTACTAGCCGTATCCTTTTTTGGCTCTTCGGATATCTGATAGAAGACAGATTCAAAATTCCACTTTTTATTTTTTTACATGACATATTTTCTTCCATTTTCCCTGGTATACTGGTACATCATCAATGAGGATTTGTCTTGAGTTACTCCCAAAAAAAATTGCGTCCACACTCTTTAAAATCTGCAAATAAGCTTCTCCAGTGGTGATGTGAGTGTGATCCTGGCACCCACTTTGTCTGCTATTTAAGCTAAAGAGTGCAAAAGAGAAGGAGAAGATGGTAGGAGCTGGGGCTGGTGGTGTGCCATGCTGCAAATGTTGGTATCGATCCGATACCAAATAAATACAGGGACTGCTGATACCGATGCGATACTTCCACCCTATAAAGGCAGCTTATGTAGGTGTGTCATGACTTTTTAAGATCATCCTCACTTTGCTGATTCTGAACACATTTCAATGACGTAATTTGACCTAATGACCTAATATTTAATTTACTTTGTTTCAACTTCTGTGGTTTAAATATACTATGGGCTAGAAATAAAATAGGGATGAAGTCAGCACCAAAAGGTTCAAGTATTTTTCATAGTGCATTTTTTAGGTAAATTATTTAATTAAAAAAACAAACAACACTATTTAACACAATTGAGTCAGCAACATACTGAATTTAGAGCTTAGAAACAAAGTATCGATTCCAGAGTATAGGTATTTGGATGGATCCGCCCACCTCCAGTGCTCTGCTCCCTCAAAATCAACTGTTTATTAGAATCTTTGGGGTCAGGTGCGCCTGTCATTGTGTGATCTCCCAGGAGGCCCTCTGCTGAAACAGTCACTGCTTCCTCATTGAAGGAGTCGAGAGCTAAAAATGCGTCACGAGAAGACCTCTCACCCCGGCCGGCATCTCGCTCCCCCTGGAGCCTCTGTCTTCTGCTCTGTGACACATGGCTGTGATGGGCTGTCAGCCGCTGCCACAGCGGGCACTGGTGTTTGTACTCTCTGGACGTCATCGCCTCCTTTCCAGCAAACACTCGCCCAACCTTGGAATGCAGCGTGTGTGTGTGTGTTGGCAGATGCTTCTTTGCCGCCTGAATTTAGTGCTGCTGCTGAACAGGAATGCTCTCAGTAAATAACCCACATATTTGTTTCTGTTCCAGGAGTTTTCAACGAATGTTTTCATGTTTTAACAAATCCCACCTGTGCTGCAGCTTGCGAAACTTCGAGGCACAATTTGTCTTTATTTAGCTTTTTCTTTTTCCCGTATAGACATACACCTTTTTGGAAATGAGGTGGCAGATTCTCTCTGTCAGCTCGGCACTTGTTAGTTCTGACACACTGTCATTTCCAGTCTGCCTGTCACCTCGCTGCCGGTGTGCATTTACCCACTTGTATCTGTGAAATGCACACACTGAAAGTTTTGTGGCAGGATGATGCCTGCAGGTATCTGACTTCACATCTCAGACAGACTTCACATTCAAATTAATATAACCCCTATAACTCCCTGTCGCATACACAGGTGACACAAAGGTCAGGGAAGTAGAAATGTGTGGGAAATTGCCGTTTTCTGTGGACATAATGATCTAAAATCTTCTTAAATGTGGCCTGTATGTACTGTTTGGGTATGTCTGCTTAAATCAGCCTCATTTTATGGAGCAATTTCCCAACATATACCATGCAAATCTTCTGAAAATAGAGTGTAAGTTTCACTACTTGCTAGTTTTACTGATGAATATAGAATAAATGAAATATTAAAGCAGCAGACCAAAGGTTTATATTGATTTGCAGTTTTTAAGTAAAGACGTAGCTTACAACTTTAAGGAGTTTTCTACAAGACAGGAGACAAATTGTTTTAGTTACTGCTGATAATAGTGCTTATCAGTGCTGTCTTGTGTCATCAGGCCAGACTGACCGCAGTGCTGCTGTGCAACATGAGTTCAATGTGATAACATCAAAACACAGAAAGGAAAAAAAAAAATCTTTCTTTTTTTTGTTTTAATCTGATAAGCTGCATGGGCATATTTGTTTTTATCTGCCATCGTAATCTCAGCGTTTTGTAACAGTCCCAGTTCATATACACTTACAGCCACTTCATTAGGTACACAGGTTAAACTGCTTGTTAATGCAAATATGTAACCAGTCAGTCACATGGCAGCAGCTCAGTGCATTTGGGCATATGGACATGGTCAAGTTGGCCTGCTGAAGTTCAAACCGAACGGGGAAGAAAGATGATGGTTTTGCATGTCGCACGGTTGTTGGTGTAAGACGGGCTGCTGCTGATATACTGGGAATTTTCTTACACAGCCACCAGAGTTTACAGAAAATAGTCTGAAAAAGTGGAAATATCAGCAAGCGGCAGTTCTCTGAGTGAAAATTCAGTTGATGCCAGATGTCGGAGGAGAATTTAGAGAGTAGTATTTTTTACAACCAAAATATGCACAAGAGCATCTCTGAATGCAGAATGGGACCTTAAAACTTGAAACAGATGGGCTACAGCAAAACAGAAGACCAGACTGGGTGTCACTCCTATTAGCTAACAGAAAACTGAGGCTACAGTTTGCATGGGCTCACTAAAATTGGAAAAGAGAAGATTGGAACAATTTTTACCTGGTCTGATGAGTCTTGAGTTCTGCTGCAATATTCAGATGGTATGGTCTGAATATGGTGTAATCAACATGAAAGCATGGAGACATCCTGGCTTGTATCAACGGTTCAGGCTGGTGCTGGTGGTGTGATGGTGTTGGGGATATTTTCTTGGCACACTTTGGACCCCTTAGCAGCAACTGAGAATTGCTTAAAATGCCAGAGTCTACCTAAACATGTCCACCACATTTAAGCCACGTTCCAGGCCTGTGACTCTCAAAATTGCAGTTCTGTCAGGAAATTGGCTTTAGCTGTAAATAGTGGATACATTAATTAATACATTCACATAAAAGTTTGGATGGGCTAATCCTTAGCCCTCACAGAATTAAACATATTTGGATAACACCCCTCAAACACACTGCAACTTAGGAAACCACCATCAAATAGAAAAATCCTGCAAAAACACACAAAGCGCAATGGAATGCAAAGCCTCACAAAAAAAAACGCCTAAAAAACCTCACAAAGCACAACGGAAGTGTTTTTGGGGGAGACAATAACGTGATGCAACAGCTGCAGAAGCTGACAAGCTAACAGTAACGGCTAGCAGTAAACTTGTATCTACAGTATTAAACAAGTCGTGCGATTAAACGTTTAAACACACATTACTTTCTATCTTTTTCTCCCTCACAACACTTCCTTTCATTGTGTCTTGTGTCACGCTACTGTCTTTACCCAAGAAACACTTGATTTGTGTTTTGTGTGCTTTTGGAGTGTTTTTCTATTTGCTTACATTGCAGTGCATTTGACCTCGTAGGGCTACGGTATCAGCTGGATTCTAAACACCTGGACTGTGTCCACTTTAAGTTTCATCCATACAGTTCGCCAGAAGGTCGCCCGGCTACTATTGGAGACTGGTGTCTATTTGTCGTGACATGTTTTCAAACCGGCGTTTATTAGAAATTGGCGTCAATAAGAGACAGGCCACTATTAGAAGATATACGGTAACTGAATATGGTATCACAAGATTTCCACACCATACATGAACCATTGTAGCTGCTAAACACTTTGGCATTATTACTGCATGCATATTAATGTGCTGATGATATCATTTAGCTTAAAAAAACAGCATGGCGCTTTATTAGCTACATTGGGTTATGTTATCTGAGTGCTTGCAGTGATTCTCAATTAGAGCGTATTCGTGAAGATCTGAGAAAATCCCTGCTGTAAATTAATGCAGCAAAGTTGATAAGTATTCCCCTGCACGACAAGTAGGTTTGTTTCAAAGTAAAGCTACACAGGTTAGAATGAGCTATGTGAGGGACTGAACACTGTTTCCTTTGTGGTTATTTAGTTATTCTATATGAATCACTAAAAAAAAACCACAGCTGTAGTAAGCAGAGTTCAGGATGAGCACATCTTCTGCTTTACTGTATATGTCATATATACCAGTGTGAAAAATGCTAAAGGTGTTTGTTTTAACCAACAAGAAAGCCAGTTTTGGGTTTGACCCTTTTCAAGGGTGTCTGTAAGTATAGGAATGGGATGTTCTTCAGCCCTGCAGACTTCAGGGCAAAAACCTAATTTGACCTTTCACTATCAGCAGCCATTTTTCACTGTATTCTGGAAGTGTAGAGAGGACCTTTGTGACTGAATGCCACATTGTGCTCAGATTCAAGCAAAAACAATGCTAACCCTGTGTGACTGAATGGAGTCTGGCGTGTGCCTGTGTGTTTGTGCCCTCTCACCTCTCCTCTTTAGGTGCTTCACACCTCTTTCTCTGAGATATTTTTGTACCTTTGCTGTTTCCTGTCATCAGAGGCCATATGAGGTAGAGGATGGCAGCAGCACATCACAGGTCACAGACCTGAAAATTGAGGTTATATACTATCAAGAGGACAAATACCTTGACAGCTCAGCCAGAGCCGACAGATAGTGAGTCAAAGCAAACACGGCAAAATGCTCTGTCACTACGACAGAGCATTTGCTCTGTGAGCTTAAAAACGACAGCAGAAATTACTAAATGATGAGGCTCATTTTTTAACATCCGTCACATTTTATGATTCTGAGAAACATTGCTTGCCCGATACCAAAGTCAGCATCTGCAGCCATGTATTTATGGCAGAAATCAATACCAGTTCTGCTCTCCGTGCCCCAAAATGGGACAATGTTTTTGTCCTTTCTGATTCATTTGATATGGTCTCTGGCGAGTCTGTGTGTGCTCTAAAGGTCAAAAGCGTCTGCTGCAAGATCCAACTCCAGTGGGGGAAACTACTCTGTAAAAGCTGCAAATCCTTTTAGTTGCAACCAACAAGTATTTTACAATTAAAGCTGCAGTAGGCTGAAATCTTTTCCAGATTCCTGCCTACTGCAGATTTAAAATTAGACAGCACTCCTCCCGCAGCTCTCTGTTTTAAGCCCGCAAACAAACGAGCGTGGGCTAAAAATAATTGGCTGCCCCTGGGATTTAAAACCCACTCTCACTGGTGAAAGTCATTTACTTAACCCATTATGCTACCACATCTCCAGCACTCTTCCTCTATATTTGATTTTCAGTTTTTCAACAACTTCATATTGTTCCCGTAATGAGCTTGCGGGAGTCTAGTTCCCCCTCAGAACACTTCAATTAGAATATGATGAAAAGTTGTAGTGCAGATATCTCAAAGTCCTGTAGTAGTCCTTATTACAATCATTGCTTTACATTTGGCAGTTGATTTCTGGCATCAGTAGCAATGTGGGGATTCATTGTCTGTATATAATATGCACTGTCATGTGGACGATCTACTATAACTTTATTATTATTCTACTTATCTGACAGTGGTTATTTTGAGCAAAAGGATGTTGAAGATGAAACTGCCAAGCAGGCAGCATTCATTTTAAATTATAATTATTGTCAGTGACCTTTTTCAATCAGAACTAAAGGCGTGACAAGTTTGGAAGTGATCCAATCAGAATCTTGTTAAGGATAAATGTGCACATTTGATCAGCTATGGGTTGTTTTTTTTGTTTTTTTACCAATTAGCATTGGTGTTAAGTTTTTGGCATCAATCCGATACCAATTAAATACAGGGCAAGTGTTGCCCTTTATAAAGGCAGCTTATGTAGGAGAGCTGTGAGTCATGATTTAATCATCATCAATGTGTCAAATGTGAACACATTTTAATAACCAAGTATACCAACGCTGATATTGGTATTGGATCGATACCAACATGATAGGATCAATACGTTATTTGAATCCTCAAAGTTCAGTATGTGGCCCAAAAAATACCAAAATAAATATAAACCTCTGTACTGTCAAAAAGGTCTAAACCTTTTTGTTTAGACTGTCACATCTATTTTATTTATAGCCTATGGTACATTTAAACAACAGAAGTTCAGCCAAATTGCTTTAGAGGAAGGCACATCACATTTACATTATGGGTCTAAAAAAAAAAAAGCAGTTTCAAAATATATGTTGCGGAAAGTAAACATCACAGGAATTTAGTGGTCATTAAAACATTTTCAGAATTTGCAAACTGATGATGATTCGTCTCATAACTCACGAGACACATAAGCTGCTATTAACGTTAAAAGTATTGGTAATAGTATTTGAATACTGGCCATGTATTTACTTGATATTGGATCAATATAGAAGATATGCAGTATTGCACAGCATTACCGGAATGTATATTTGTGTTTCTAAAGCACTTTGTGTCAAATTCAGTTGTCCAAATGTGGTATATAAAAATATACTTGACAATAGACTTATTTGAATCTCTAAATATCATTCATAGTCAATCCTACAGTTCAGTTCCAGGAGTAGGGATAATCCATAGCTGGAAGACAGCTAGCATCCACAGGGCACATGTGCCCTTGTGCAAAAGGTTGAGTCTCTAAAATCTTCAGGAAAAATGGATTTTCTCATTCCATTAATCTGTCTTCTCTTGAAAGACACAAGCAACAGGAGGATTTCCCTCATGGGGACGACAATATGTCACGAGTTGCTAATAATACATGGTGAGATCCCGAATGAGAAGCATCTGTAAGCCCTCTCTCTTTGAAGAAAGTAGCATGTCACATTAAAATGAAGCGTTGTCAGCCTGAATGCTCTCACAGCCCGTGCCTTTACTGCCTCATGCTTCTTTTTTTCTTTTTTTTCTGTGCCAAAGAGATCTCAAGGGAAAAGGCTGCCCTTATACATTCTTTAAAAATCCTACTCCTTCATCTCTGTCCTCACCTTCACTCACATCCACCTTCCTCTGCCTATCTCAGGTGTGGCGTACATGGAGGTGCGTCGGCCTTGCAGAATCATGATCCTGGTGAATCCTCAAAGTGGGCGCGGACAGGCTCTCCAGCTTTTCACTGGCCACATACAGGGCATGCTCACGGAGGCCTCTGTTCCCTACACACTTGTCATCACAGGTCAGTGGAGTTCACGCACTCGTAAATATGTTTTCCCTGTGCGGTGAGCTGGCAATATCATTTTAATATGATATTTTCATATGAAAATATCATATTAACATCTTTAACCCCACTGTGGATGATCATTTAAAGAACTAGGTCATCCTGCCAATTACATGCACATGCACATAAGTTGACATAACCGCACTCTAAAACAACTTTAATCTCTGCAAGAATTATGCATTGCCTGTGTGATCACAAATTCACAGGCCACATGTTCACGGCAAACACGAGTATGTGCAGGCACTCAGGCACATGTGCAGTGTTACGCATTAAAATCTCTCTCAAGCTGCTTCATATTCCATATGAATTGCTGATGCCTTTTTGTGAATTCAAACAGTGTTGCGTTGGTTGCTGTCGTCAGAGGCTTTAAGCTCCAAGTGACCTCCCTCGGGATACCAATAAGCTGATAAAGAAATACAAAAAGGCTTTAATACCCAAACATATGGAAAAAAAATATAGGCACATCTGCCTGTGACTTTAACTATAGAAAGACAGAATGATTGATAAAGCCTTTACAAACCGATGTCAACCACTGGTTTATAAAAGCATCTTTTGAAACCCCAAGTCACTGTCTTGTGTTTATCAGCCAAGCTAGCAACTTTGGCAGCAACATGCATTCATATATTTTGTTGGTACATTACATAGATGGCTCACCCAAAAAAAAAATTTCAGGGTTTTCATTGCAGCCAGTGGATATGTGGGACAATCCTACCTGCACCATCCATTCATCCTTTAAAGATCTAATAAATAAATAAATAAGCAAAATCATCAGCATATACAGTCGTTTTAAAATGGCATTTTATTTTGATTTCCACATGAACGGTTTACCCACATGCAATCAAATGTGATTGGTCATTACTACCTGGTCAACAAGCAAAGTACTAATGGAAAGCAGGAAGCTCTTAATGGTAAGAATGTTTTCATATGTATGTAAGTGTTTATACAGACTGCTATTTCAGTGCCTTGAATAAACTGAGTTGAAGCTCCACAGAGAGCTACTGTGTCAGAACCCATATTTGATGTACCTAATAATGCATAATTTAAGCCTTCATCAAATTTAAATGGTTAAGGAAAAGAAGTCGTCTTCTGTACCACTTTACACAAAGCTATAGAGAGAAAAATAATTTTTGTACCAGCTTGTCAATGTCTGTACTTCAGCCATAAAGTTGGCCAATTTAATGGAAGTCTACCACTTGTACCAGCCTCTAATGGTCACTTGAGGAACTGCAGTCTTTGGCACTTATGTATTAACATCTCATTAGTGATCACGACTATAATTATGTGTTTGATAACACTCAATGGATTGGACAAATCTCGGAACAACCCTGGAAGGTCCAATGAACTGAACTCATTGAAGAACTAAGAAAGAAGATTGTAGATTTTAAAAAGTTGGGAAGGTCTCTTGGAGCCATTTCTAAACAAGATCATCAGTTCAAACAAGTGGATGGGAACAATCCAGTAACCACCCAGGCTCAAGCCTGCCATGAACTGGAAACTGCTGGAACACCAGTGTCAGAGTGCCAACTAAGAAAGAAGCCCCTGCTCCAAAATGGACACATTTAAGCTCCAATGAAAGCTGCAGCTGTTTACATGGACAAGCCAAATGGATTCTGGAGAAAGGTTTTATGGTCAGACGAGACAAAGATTGGGCTGATTGGCCAGAATAAGAGGCATGTTAGGAGAAGTAAAGATGAGGATTACAACGCTCAGAACAGTGTTAGTATTAGCATCATGCTCTGGGGCTGATTTGTTGGATGGAAAAATGAAGATGGAGGGCTACCTCGAAGTTCTTCAACTTCACCTCAGATCAGCAGCTAGATGTGTGAAAACTGGACACAACCGGGTGTTCCACTAAGACAATGATCCCAAACACACAAATTGGTTTTGGAATAGATAAAGCAGGCTAACACCTTCAGGCTTGTGGACTATGCTAAAGCTGAGTCCGTGCCAGGTAACCAACTTTAAATTAGCAACAATTAAAACAGCAACAAGCAGCAAAGTTGTGGCGAAAGTTTGAACATTGAGTTGAGTAACTCTTTCAGTTGTACCAAGAAGAGTGGTCAAATGTCCTTGCCAGAATTATGCCAAAAGCTAATTTACTAACCAAATAGCGGGGATGTACGTACACATTTGAGCAAGAATGTATACTTATGACCCCGTGTAGATTCAAGAAAATCCTAAATAACATCCAACGTTTGCTCCTAATTCATGTTTTTGAAAGTCACCAAAGATGTATGCTGTATAGTCATTCCACGCTGGAAAAAGAACAGTTCAAAGAAATCATTGAAAGCCCAAAGTTATCATGACATTCATGCCCATGATTAGTGTATGTGAACTTCTCACCACAACTGTAAGCACTTCTTATTCAATCCTGGAGGTTAGTACTTGCCTCCAGCCAAACCCTGTTTGATAGAATCAACAGAAGCAGCTGTTGCTTCTAGCATCAGCTTGTTAGCGCGTAGCTTAATGCGAGATGGACCACAACAGCAAATTTAAAAAAAAACAGGACAGGCTCTGTGTTTGTTTGTTTGAGAGAGGGTGCTGATGTGTACTCATTATACAGACCTCTGGGATTCAAAGGAAGGCTGGCGGCTGGATGGTGATGTAAACAGACAAACAACAATAATTGATGTTAAACTGAAATAAAGATGTGTGTGTGTGTGTGGGGGGGGGGGGGGGGGCGAAAAAGGGGTTTT
>VURO01048109.1:35248-49953 GCA_015108175.1 Pelvicachromis taeniatus
ATGTCACTGTTTTTATTTCCATCGATAGATCAGAAAAAAGTATTTTCACCACGATGAGAGTGTACTAGTTAATTTCATATCTGCCGTCCTCTTTTAACAGGCAGGACTTCACTAGGGAGTCTCGGCTGGCAGGACGGTAGAATCTGATGCTGGCGGGATGAGCCCCCTGCAGAGGGACCCACTCAAGGACGCTGCCAATAAAACTAGGCTGAACAAATAGCTCACTGCTCCTCCAGCACATTAACCAACACTCATGCATGCACATACACACACATTCAGATATTTGTCAGTCACAGATGTTTGCAGGCTGGCTAAAGCTGCCTTGGAGCTGTTGAGTAGCCACTGGATGGGCTAATGTGATATGTCGGCCCTGATAAGGGGAAATTGAATCTCTTTTCTGCCTAATCTCCCTGATCCTACCCCAGAGGCTGGCGATAAAGGGGAACATATCTCTTTCTCTGCCCTTGCCCTTGTTTTTATGTCATTACTTTGTCCTGCATTTCACCACATTTTCCGCTCTGTGTTTTACTTCTTCGTCCCCTCTCTTGTGTCGTCCAGAGCGCCAGAATCACGCACGGGAGCTGGTGAGAAAGGCGGACCTGTCGCAGTGGGATGCACTGGTCATCATGTCTGGAGACGGGCTGCTGTTTGAGGTGCTTTAACTTTACTTGGCAACAACACGACTGCTAATCAGTCGCGGATGAATGTCATACAAACTCTTACAACCCTGCCCTATTCCCAGGAACTTCCTAGAATAGGACTATAAAAATTTAATTTGTTCTCAATCGTGACAAAAGAGCTCAGGTGATGTGAGTCTAGCACCAGATAAATGAAAAAGCCTTACTTTTTTTTCTGTGGATGCTTTTCAATCTATGATATAGAATATAAGTATTGTCAAGGTTTTTCTTTCTTTTTTGCTTTTATTTCTCTGATTATATAAATCCTCCACCCTGGTATCTCCATGTTTCCTGGAAGCACTATACAGCTGTAACTATCAGAGAAACACTTTTTATCAGAACTTGCAGTCTTCCACGGTCACTTCTTTCTATTTAGAACCACGCTCTGATTCTGTTCTCGTATTTTTCTTGCTTATTCAGGTGATAAATGGTCTTATGGAGCGCGAGGACTGGCAAGAGGCCATTCAGATCCCTCTGGGTATTCTACCAGGTGGCTCCGGCAATGCCCTGGCTGCGTCCGTCCACCACTACTCACAGTGAGTTGATCCATTAATGAGTCATTTAAATGCATGGGCTAACAGTGCAAAAGATAAACCTTCCTCAGCTTTGAAAAAAAAAAAGACAATTTATCTCATGCTTGTGTAATTATGCCAAAGGCTGACTGGGCACATCATTTCCCCGGGAGAGAGACGAGACTTTCAACTGCTTTGCTGGGCGGCAAGGTCATTTCAGGTTCCTTCAACTCTCAAAGGAATGATGTAATGGGTTTAAAAACTGGCACATTATGAGTGATTATAGTCCAGAGTGCAGCTGGGGAACATGTCGACCCAGCACATGTTCAAGGTGTCATCTCCATCTGCTGGTTGGTTGTTAGCACAACATCAAAGGGGCGAACAGAAATATACACTAATGAGTCAAAACATTATGGCCGCCTCTGACTAACAAGCTGTTGGGCCTTCAGTGCAGCTCTGACCTGCTGAGTCATGGACTTATTAGATGTTCTGAAGGTCTGTAGGTGTAGCACTGAAACTTTGAAGATTCAAAGTTTTGAGATCAGACTTGGTCAATGACACCCTCCAAGACCAAACTGCATGCTGCTGCTACAGTACTATCAGCATTATGTGCAGCATTGCGATTATATAAATCATTATGTGCCTACTTGTGAGCATTTGTAGTGTTTTAGCTCATTCACACATTTGTCACCCCAGTTTTGGAGGGTTTGGGTTTGTATTTAATGTTAGTTTCTTTTTAATGGAGAGAGAGAGAGAGAATATTACCCTGCCTTACATGGTGGAGAACCTCAGGTTGGCAAGCACAGCGGTAAATAGGTTTTTGGAGTTGGTCACCAGGTTTGCACACACCTCAAGAGGGATTTTGACCCGGGGCTTACCAGCTGCTTGGTAGCATGAAGCAGATTTTCCATAGGAATATTTTTTTCTGGATTTTTGGATTTTTTCTCTTTCCATTAAAATGACACTACCAGAAAAGTTAGAGACTTTTAATTTGGTTGGAAGTGAGTAAACTTATAAACAAATAAATGTAACAGGGGTTGAAATAATTTCCCCCCTCACTGTAGTTCCAGGTAGTAGTTGTGAAATCAAGGCTTACCTCATGATCTCTTAAACCACTTTTCAGGTCACCTCCAGCATGGAATGAGGAGCTTCTGTTGAGCTGTGGTTTCATGCTGTGCAAAGGCCTGGTTGGCCCTTTGGACCTGGTGTCTGTCCACTTGGCCTCTAAACCGCGCCTCTTCTCGTTCCTCTCTCTGGCCTGGGGCTTTGTGGCAGATGTCGATATCGAGAGCGAGAAGTACCGCCACGTCGGAGCTATCCGCTTCCTTATGGGCACCCTGGTGCGTCTGGCCTCACTTCGAGTGTATCAGGGCAGATTAGCGTACCTTCCCATGAAGGAAGCACCAAAACTTTCAAAAGGGAGCTTCACAACAAACAACCCAACCTCCACACCTCAGCATCCCTCACTCTGTTCTTCACTTCCTTGTCAATTTATCCCCAACACGTCCCCAAACCAGAGCTCTTGCCACAGCACGAACTCAAACCACAACACCAGAACCAATTCTTCCAATAACGCCATCACCACCAAGAGGCCTCAGATTGAGAGTGACACCAAGACAAGAGCCCCTGTAGACTCTCTGCTTCCCGGCCTGGACCAACCTGTCCCAGAGACATGGACAGTGGTCAAGGAGGAAGACTTTGTCTTGGTGCTGGCTATTTACCAGTCCCACCTGGCTGAGGACCTGTGGACAGTCCCTGGTGCAATGGCAGATGATGGTCTGATTCATCTGTTCTACGTGACAGCAGGAATCTCCCGGCCTGCCCTTTTGCGTCTCTTTCTTGCCATGGAGAAAGGTGCCCACTTGGCGTGTGGCTGCCCCCATCTGGTGTACGAGAAGGTGAAGGCTCTGCGGCTGGAGCCCATAACTCCACAGGGCATGATCACTGTGGACGGAGAGGTGGTGGAGTATGGGCCGGTGCAGGCTCAGATCCACCCCGGAATAGCTAGACTCATGTGCGGATGAATTTGGAGCATCACAACCTTTTCCTGGCTTTAGAGCTTTCTAGTTTGGCCTTTTATACTCAGTGTCAATTTCTCGATGTGTGCTGTGTTTTTATTTTATGTTTTTTCAAAAGTGCCAAAGACATTTTATCAGCCTCTGTAAATTTCTCTATTTTTCTACAGAAACAACTTGTCCTATTTTTATGGATCTCCGTCCCCTCTTTCTCCAAATGTTTGATTCAGGGTCAAAGACATGGCTGGTCGGTCTTGCTGCTGGCTGGTCCAGGCTTAGGGAAATAGGGAGGGATTATGTGTCTGTGTGTGTGTGTGTTTGTGTGAGTGCATAAGAGAGAGAAATCTTTATGTACGTTTGTGTGTGAGATTGTGCATGAGAAGCTTTAGCGGCGCGCTGGCTGAGGAGTGCATTGTGCTCTCTGCTGTCAGACCTCATAACCACGAAACACATGAAGAGAAGCACATTTTCCCTTCCTGGGAGGCTCCTGGAAAAAAAAATAAAAATCAAACACACTTCTTGTACCCACTGTACCACACCAGGCCAATAATCTCACTCCTGGGCATCGCCTCCCTCTCAGCTTCATAGAGAGGAGATTTCTTAAAGAGGAAATGTAAATCTACCAAGGATTTCACATGAACAGATCTTTAATCTTTGATTCATGTATGTTAAAAAAACAACAACAACAACAACAAAAACAGATCTCGTCACATTAAGCTTTATCACCTTATGATGCCCAAGCCATTTTCTTAAGCGTGGAAACATTCATCAGCTGACAATGCATGAAGTGTGGGCAAGGTAGACAGAAACCCGGCCACCTGAGGTTACACCTCCAACGCCGGCCGCTCCTTTTCCTCTCCTCTCCTCCTGTTCCGTCTACAACCATCATGAAACTGCTCGCACGCAGATACACACTCTCACTGTCTTTCCCCTTCCCCCTCCTCCTATGCGCACACACATACACACACACACACGTACCCTTACATCTCTGCAGCACTTAGCGAGGGGGAGGGGCATGGTCTGCCACTGTGCATATGATCCCTACTCCTCTTGCCGTCTTAAGATTGTACTCATTCTCTCCCCCCCTCTGTTAACGAGCCATCAGCACCTAATGTGTCCTTAATATGAGGCTTTACATCTGTAAAACCGTGCTCGCTCTCTCTTTTGTTTTTAATCATATGAAAGCTTTTAGGTGGGCGTCAAATACATATTAGACTGGTTGAAACACACTTAAATGGACGAAGTGGGATTTCATTTCGAGTCTGTGAATATTGAGGCGTGCAATCAATGTGAGCAAAAGCTCTGCTCCGCTGTGTGGCCTTTCCTCTGGCTGTCAGCGCAGCTGTGATGAGCATTAGTGTGCTGGAGAAGCGCAAATGTTAGCATTATAATCAGTGCCCTCTCCACACACACACACACACACTAGTATAAATGATAAAAAAAAAAATAATTATGTTAATAGAGCAAAAGAAAAAAACAGAAAGATCAGACTGGACAAATACTGATGCATCTGCTCAAAACAAAATCACCTCTAATGCTGAGGGTGACAATCTGTAATGTCGACAGGCTGATGGGGCTCAAAGTGCTGAAGATCAGCTGCTTCCATGTTTTGATGGATACATCGCTGTCATCAGTGAAATACAGTCACTGTGATGAGCTGATTTCGCACATCAGGTTTTGCTGCTTCTGGAGACTTTGTGAGTGATGGACCCTTTTTGTTTTTTAGAGGCGGTATGAAAATTATTGGGCAATGGCAGCCGGCCACCTGGACCACTGGCTGAGACAACTACTATTCGTTACACTGGGGTGGCACAGAAACTTATGTCTCCATTTATTTTTCTAATAACACACATGCAGAAGTGCACCATCAGGAAACAACAGCTCATGAGAAATGCTTCAAAAAGAAAAAGCATGCAATGTTTTAGGTCACTCTGTTCAGTAAATAGATACATACAGTTACCAAACAGGCCACCACTTGGCTCCACCCCTGCAGTATGTACACCTGTAGGATGGATACCAGACAAAGTGGTGACTCATATGTTTGGAGGAAAGCTGCACAGTGGTAATTACACTGGAAAAAATGAAATAAATAATTGCATGACTCAGGTGCTCTGCACATGCTCCATACCACATAAAAACATACAGGAATCATACATCATCTAAATTTCCCAAATCATATTAAATTGAGCAGATCAAATCCAGGGGAAAAAAAAAAATCAGCTTATAGGATGTTTATATTGGATCGTATTTTAATGATTGCTTATGGGCTTATGGGGGTAAAAAAAAAAAAAAGTTCTTTAGTCCAGCCATCTACATCACGTGATAAACACAGAGGATGGCTGATTTATTTAGATCATTTAGATGGATTATTTAGGACATTAACATCCAACTGAATAATGTTTAAATACAAGTTAAATGTATCTTTAAAAACCATCTAGACATTTTAAACAAAACACAAAAGGCTGGAACACAAATCAAATGAATTATTAATTCATTGCTGCTGTTATCTGTTTAATGATAAATCCTGTAAGTAAAGAGCAGTTTAAAATGTAATGGATGGAAGATAATATCAGAGAATTATAGGACACTGCTTTTAAGTAAAAAATAAAGAAAACAAAAAAAGCATACATCACCCCCTTTCCAGACAACCCTCTCTCCTGATAATACTTTTACAGTCCTTTAATGAACTGTAACATACTTGAAGTTAACTTGACTCATTATGCATATTTTTGGTTTCCATCTTCACTGCAGTGCCGATGTTTTGCCTATTACTTGATTTTCCGTGCGGCTACATGCTGCGTGAACGTCATCGTTACAACTCATACCTGACATGCTGTACCTTCTACCATTGCTGTATCCTCAGCGGAGCTATACAGGTGCTTTGAATGCATCACGTGCATTGTCACGCTCTCGAGGCGGCACTCCCGACATTGCAGCCGCCCGCCTGCACTGTTCATTATTAAATGTACATCTCATAAGGATAGAGATGACCTATGCAAATGCCTCGTCATGGCTGCAGATAGTTGGAGTGAGGGTTCCCTCTGCTGGACCATCACTGAACATCGAGTGAAGGTTTTATCTGTGATAGTTTCTTCTTACATTACACAATGCAATCTACTGAAACTACCGCCTGTTTCCTGCTTTTTTTTTTTTAGATTTACAGGGATGATTAGCATTGGCTGAGCTCAGCTGCAGAAGACATTGCATTCTTTGTTGTTATCCAAACCCAACATCCAGCTTATTGTAATGCAATATTGGGGAAACTTTTTGATACTTACATTGAAGCACAGCTGCATCTCTGCATCTCAGCATCTCAGCGTAGGGTGTTGGCACGCTGCTGTTAATCTACGGTACTATACTGTTGACTTGTTGTACTCCGTTGGCTGCTTGAATGTAACAGCAGCATTTTTAATCTCTATGTCATTAATGTTACAAATGATTTACGAAAAGTGAGACTATGAACTGATATTAAACAAACCAATGATGTTTTTTTTTCTGTTCCTGTAAGAATCCGAATATGTTATCCTTTCTGTATCATGTACATTGTAGTTAAGAAATTGTGAATTTGTGTTTCTGTGTGTGCGTCATCCTGCAAAAACGTGGTCCAAGACAAACTCGTAGCAGCAACTACTACGCATATAGGTTTGAGTAGGTGTTTGTCTCTCTGTGGGAACATTTTGTCACCATTCAAGAAGTCAGGACATTTTTGAAGACGGGTCTGGTCCAAGGAACCATTCGTGTCGTGGCTGGAGCGATACACTCACAAGGAAACATCTGGTACATGTTTTATTTGCTTTATGTGATGTTATAAAGTGCTAAATAAGCTTTTAGTGCAGAACATCAATGGCGTAGTGCATTTGAATGTGTTATACTCTTTGTGTGTATAAAAAAGACATCTATACGCGTGGCACAGTTTTGTAAATTGTGCCACTTAAAGAGCTTTTATGTAAATTTAAGTAAAAGGAAAGAGGTTTCTCTAGAAAGTGCCTTAGTCTTAAGCCAAGACAGCAGTTAGGTGGTGCACAGAAAAAAGTCAATAAATGCATAAATAAATACATGAGAAAACAAACTGTTTACCACATGAAATCACAGTTTAGCTTTATGAAAGACTGTTTTTTTCTTTTCTTTTGCCATACGTCAGTGTTATGCTGAGGCTCTGATCTGCACAGGTTACAATACAATCACAGAGTGTGCAAGTGAAGCGCTTTGAACAACTGTTAATGTTTAATAATTACAGATAAGGGTGTTGTTAAATCTGTTTAACTGGCTGATGACAACCAGGCATTTATCATCTCTTTTTAGTTTGTTATGGACTTGTTAAAAAAAACAATAAACACATTCATATACAAAAAAGTGCTTTATGTGTTTTTGTTGGATTCATTGAGAAGGCCCATTTAGGGTCAAAGTGGGCCATATGTGCCCAAATGTGTTTGACATCCCTGATTTAGGCTTGTAGGGACTTAAGAAACAAAAATGTGGATGATGCCTCTAAATCTAGAACATAATTTACAAAGATTTGTATAATACTGTACAATATAGTCCATCCATCATTTCTTTATATTTGGCAAAGACAACGGGGAAATAGATGCAGAGATTTTTTTGAAATGTGCAAAAATACATAAAAATACAGCGTACGAGCCAAAAACAGAATTTGTACTGTTCCAACAAGTAGATATAAAGTTAATGTTTGCTATAACTACCTTTATTCTTCAGTTTGAACTTTCTTAGGCAGCTTTCATGTTATGTCTTTAAGTAAACTTAAGGAATATTTCCCCAGGTCCCGGCAGGTTACTAAAATAAAGGAGCCAGGGTTAGACAATCCCTGTCAGCTGTGACTGCCAGCCTCCCCTGACACTGCCCCTGAACCCACTGCACCACCCCAACCCTGCAGCTGAGCCACAGACCACACCCCGCCATATTCTGGTTTTGTATTTTTGATCAACTTTGTTCTATGCTTCTGTATTCCATATTTAGCTCTATTATTTCTTAGCGATTGCATGTCTATAATTTCCTTATTGTTGGTACGAGTTTCTTTGGTGGTGTGTTTGTGCACGTTTCTCTTTTGTTTCCGTCAGGTTTGTGTGTTGCGAGGGTGCCATCTGTTCCTTTCTGTTTTACTTGGCGGTTTTTTAGTCTCTTGTCCTTTGTGTAGTCCTACTTCCTGGCTTGTCATCTATAATTTCTTTCAGCCACGTTTCCACCTGTTGCCTCTTCCCTCGTCAACCTGTGTGTATATATTGTCTTAGTCTCTTTCTCTGTTTTTCTGTACCCCCTCATTGCTGTGATCCTCCTAGTTGTGGGTTTTGAGCTGCATTATTTTGTACTTTGATCAAGGTCAGCATTAAGGCTGTTTTTAAGTTTACCTCTCCTCTTCTGAGTCCTGCATTTGGGTCCAACTTCTGCCGGTCACGTATCCAACAATGACACTTTTGCTATTCAGGCACTTTCCAAATAATATTGCTTTTTCTAATACTTTTCTGTGTTCATAATTGATTAATTTTGACAGTATCCCCAACACCACTGTCTGAAATACAGCCTAAAAACTCCTTAAAAGCCTTCAGTTGATCCAGACTGCTACTGCAACAGTACTCGCTGGGACTAGAAATAGAGGCTATACTTTTTCCATATTAGCTTATCTTCATTAGCTCCCTGTTAAATAGCTCCCTGGTGGATTTATAGTCCATCTTAATAGATTCAGGTCAAATCTGTACAGATTTTAAATATTTTAATTGGGATTTTTTTTTTTTTTTGGTATTTTGCCTCAATTTAGGAAAAATATCCATCAAATCCAGGGCTAAAATAATCAAATTTACTGCTGTCAAAAGTGAAAGCAGGTGAAATTTGAACTAAACTGTATGTAAGAGTTGAGAAATGATTGAAAAGCAAAACTTTCTTGCAATGTTTTTACAGTTTTCCAACCTTTATTTATATCCCCTGTTTCAGTAGAGTGTTAATATAACTATTTATTGAAAGGATTGCTATTTAGATACTAGTCGCACACTCACAATGGATTCTGTATCAAACACGTGTGAATACTGTAGGGGAGCAGAGATGCACCTAATCTTTTCCTGCACCAGAGGGAGACAGAGGCTGTGTCTTAAATCACTCTTAATTTTTGCCTTTGTACTACAGTGAGTTCTCTTTATGACAACATATTGAGTGCAGTTTTGCACTATAACGTTTATTTAAACATTCACATATTCTGAAGGCTGTAGATCTACGGTGCCTAGAAGGGCTCCTGATGACATGCTAAATGGTTGGTTGATGAGTTCATTAAACTTGAAAACCTGCAGATGGCAATGTAGTCTCATAGTTTTCAATGTGAGGCTGGAGAATGTAGACTTTTACCTGCGTGCATGTGAGTGTGTGCATGTATTTGATTTAGCGGTCCTGAGCAGCTTTTAAAGAGAGTGCAGAGCAACATTGTTCCACAGGAAGCCACAGACGATTACTGTGTGTCCTGTGTTTGCATCAGCTGTGTTGCTCAGTGTAGGCTCTGACAGAAATCTGACAGCCACAAACACCCAAAACGAGTCTCGGTGAAGGTCACCTCTGTGTGAAATATGTAAAAATATAAATGTGAGAGACTGTAGGCTATATAAACTTTTAATGCAAGATTTCACAATTGCTGTAAGATAAAAAACATTTTCATGATAATGATTTGTCTACCGTGACCTCCACACTTGAATGTCTTCAGATATTCAACTGCACAGGGTGAAGATATAATGGAAAATGACTTTTAAAGGCAGAAAAATTGGACCCTGATGAGTTAATCAATGACCTTATTGCACACTGCAGATATAGTGTTACTCTCATTTTGTGGTGTGGGGCAGTAAAAAGAAAAACCCTTTTATTGCTCTTCAGTGCTTCTGAGGTAAAGTGCTCTCATATAACCTCCATGAATTCCTCTTATACTGCATATATATTTGCAAGGAACCTGTGCAGATATCTATCTATCTATCTATCTATCTATCTATCTATCTATCTATCTATCTATCTATCTATCTATCTATCTATCTATCTATCTATCTATCTATCTATCTATCTATCTATCTATCTATCTCCTGATTCAGCCTATACATAATCACATTTGTACATACAAGAAGTTGTCTCCTGCAAACTACGATAAAGGTTAAATTGTTTGTTCAGAGTTCATTTCACCATGTGGACTTGAAACAGAGAGCGAGGACAGGATTGGTGCACATTCTGCTAAAACACTGTGTAGATATTCAGTGACACCCTGCAGAGCTTTAGCTTATCTTGTGAGCTTAAAACATTTAGCCTTCATCCCAAACACAATGCAAACACAATCTGGATTTAGTGAAGTAAAACTTTGGCTACACCCGAAGCCGAAATAAATCGCTTTGGTGAAGTTAAGTGTTTTTCAAGAGGCAAATGGAGCACTTTACAAAATCTCTCCCTCTGCCTGTCTTCAATTTTGTTCTCTCCCTTGTCTCTTCTTTTTCTTAACCTTCTCTGACAGGATTAATTAAATGTCACTCTAACAACCAGCTGCGTGCCAGAGGAAGGAGTGGCCCGCAGAATGGCGTGTGTGGGTGAGTCTGTGTGACCTCAAGCTTTTTATTATTATTTTTATTATTTATTTACTCCCCCTGCTACTCAGGCTCAACAGATCCAGAAATCAAAGGTTTGTTGCGAGGGACGTTCAGTGTGAGACTGTAACTAAAGTTTGACCTGACATATATGTCTTTTCGGACTTTTTTTCCCCTTCTTCTTCCACCTTTAGTGGTTGATTCAGCCCAGAAACTGAAAAAAAAAGACCTCCTACTGTATAAGTTGAATGCAGACAGCACTCACACACCTTAAAGGTTTTTGTTTTTCCCACATAGACTACAATAAAAGAGAGGCGTGTAAAGCTTTCTGCATTTATCCAACTGTATTATAAAACTTAAGTTCATTAAGCTTTTATATTTCCAACAGAGCGCCTTGAATTTTGTGTGGAGGGTGTGGGGTCATGATGTCAATACAATCTAAAGAAAATCAATGGAGTGCACTATGGAAGGCCTATTTTTGTTGCCATAGGTCCTTCGAAAAACCCCAAGTTGGATTTTTAATGGACTTTTCTATTGTTGCAGAGAATAAGCATCGTGGAAAATTAAAGCTTCAGATACTGAATCAATATTTTGTTCAACAAGACAGTCTCTCCAAAGACTGTCAAAACACTACAGCTGCTAAGCTCACTGTCGTCATATTCAGCAACCTGTTAGCAAAAAACTCTAATAGGACACATGAAAAGCTTCAAAATATAAGAATATGTATATTTTTGAACTTAGGTGTTGTATGTTGTAGAGCGAAATGAGAACATGCCTGTAGACTTTATTTTAGGTACAGTACCAAAAACCTGTTGATTTAAAATCGATCCAAATGTTGTCTTTATGAGGAAAAGACTTAAACCTATAGTCCCTTTAATGGCCAGCAGGGGGCAATACCTGTGGTTGCAAAGAGGCTTCTGGTTCTATAAAAGTCTATTGGAAATCAGCCCTCTGTCCACATAACTGTGACAACTCGTTTCTGCTCATACAGACTAAATCATTAAGTCCATTTTTGTCATTCTAAGAGTTAGAAAAGAGGACTGTCAAGGGTTTACTCGGGTATGTCATTGACTAAGCAGGTTGCTGTTTCACAGGCTAGTTTCCATCATCCTTTTGAAGGTGGATGTAGTTCAGCCGAATTATGTTGGAAATAAAGTCATTTAAGATAAAAGTTTATAGAAAGATATTTGTCAAGCACAAAGTATACGTTTTGAACAATAACATATGTGGCCTTGAATATGCTGCAAATGCTTTGCTGTAGTTTATGCTGTACATAATTACATAGAAGCATTTTATCAAACCAGTGTGCACAATGAAAGCTGTCTACACTTCCTTAGTTAGTTTAAAATGTGGTTAATACTGTGAGTGGATGAATGAGGGAACTAGTGGATAATTGGAACTCAGCCCATGATTTCACAAAGGATACTTATGGTTAATGTTTACATGCAGTGGATCTTGTGAATGTACAGTGATGTGAAAAAGACTCTCTGCAAACCTGTGAAAAAATAAGTACATGACTCAAAAGCTTGAACCAACTTAAGCCATTACTTAAAATAATCATTTTCTGTGTGATTTTCTCTTAGATTATTGTGGAGGGATTTTGGCCCACTCTTCTTTACAGAATTGCTCGAGTTCATTGTTTGCAGCTTTTATTTTTTTACAGCTCTCTTAAGGTCCCACCACAGCATTGCAATCAGGTTGAGGTCAGGACTTTGACTGGGTCATTGCAACACTTTGATCCATTTCTTTCTCACCCATTCTGTTGTAGATTTGCTGCTGTGTTTGGGATCAATGTCCTGTTACATGACCCAGTTTCAGCGAAGCTTTTATAGATGTGCTCACACTTTCTGATTATCACTCATTCAAGTGCCTATGATTAGCTGCACCAACATATTAATTGCCCTCTTAATTCCAGGAAGCACTTGGACTTAGTTTTCTACAGGACTGCATATTTGCATGACTGTGAATGCCTCCCTAAGTCTTAGACAGAATCAACAGTTTAATGGTATTTCCCCTTCTGCATATAATAGAAAACAGGTTAGCTGATTAACTATGATACTTTAAACCAACAATGAAAATAAACTGGAACAAGGTTGTGCTCTTCAAAAGGTCATAAACAAGCCCATGCACCTGATTGCCTCGTGAAGTATGTAACACACCCTTCCTCCCGGAGGATCCAGACACATAATTCATCTGGGTGAGGTGCATCTTATTTTGTAAAGGACTGACTCTTTCTTTGTTTACAGGGATTGTCTTTTTTTCATTGCTACCCAAATAGGTAGTCTGATTCTGTGCCAGATACTTTCTGCAGCACAGTGTCAGCTGATGCTATAAACTGTTGGGCCCCCAGAGTACAAGAGAACATGAGAGAGTTGTGTTTAATGAAGTCTGTGCATTCAGCATCTCAGTCCGTGGTGTTTTGTACCTACTGCTTCCTCCCTAAAGAAAGCAGTCAAACTGAAGTTAGGTGATAAAGCTACTGGGCAGCTAAACAATTGTGTGATGGGATGAGCCCTGCAGCTTCTGCAAGCTGCTACCGCGCGTTTTAATGCTGCTTCAAAGAACTAAGCACAATCACACCTATCTTCTCACGAAATCTACAAATGTTGAATATCTGTGACTGCAGACGCTGTCACATTGGAAATTTGTATTAGAATTTCAAAGCTGTTGCTGCTTAAAGAGAATATTAATCCACTCTAGGGTGTCTCTCTCAAGGGGTACGTTTAAATCTTTATAGTTTAGTTGCTTTAAGCTGTGATTTAGCTGGTGAATGCAGGTCATCGATTTGACCAACACTCAGAGCAATGGGAAACTAAAGAACTCAGTTAAGATCTAATAAGGAGAACTGTAGATTTATACAAGTTGGGAGTCTCTTGGAGCCATTTTTCAACAACTGCAGACTCCGAGATCATCACTTCAAACAAATGTACAGAAGTCATTCAGATGTGTCATCACTTGTTGTGGATGTTCAGGAATAACCTAGGAACCACCGAGGCTCAAGCATGATGGTGGCAGTGCTACTGGTACATTTCACTACCTGCAAATTATTCAACTTCACCTCAAATCAACAGCTAGGTGTGTGAAACTGGACACAGTTGGGTGTTCCAGTAAGACAGTGATCCTAAACACAGAAACTGGTTTTTGAATGGATAAAGCAGGCTAACATTAAGCTTCTGGAATAGTCTTCACAAAGCGCTGACCTTGTGGACTATGCTTGAAAGCCAGATTCATGCCAGGAAACAACCAATTTAAATAAAAGTGGTTAAATATACAGCCAGAGCTTTGGCAGAATCTATGTATACTTTTGTTATCCTGTGTGGATTCAAGAAAATCCCATATATATTCAAACTTGTGCACCGTATTCTTGGTTTAAAGTCATTAAAGATGTATGCTGTACAATCATCCCACCGTCGGAAAAGAACAGTTCAGAGAAACCATTAAAAGGCCTGATGAGTGGATGCAAATGTCTCACCACAACCGCCATCTGCACAGCCTTTTATTTCTTAATGTCTCAGTACTTTGTATTACGTGTATCAGTGATAGGTTCAATGAAGTGAAACATTTTCAACAAACATATTTCACTATCAGACATTAGTATGTCATCATCTGCTGTTGCTCAGAAAGGATGATGTGAACATTTCTCCTGCTATTTAAAGAACCAGAGCATTAGTTTCCTCTTCATTCACACAGCTGATTCCTGAGTAAAGCAGAGACACCCAGAAAAACTGAAGCTTACATCATTAAATGTCACGTGTGTCCACAGTTGAGTCCAAAACGGCTAAAGGGACACTTCATTACACAGGGGGAGGGCCGAGCATGAAAAGGCACTAATGACAGAATTACTCGTGTCAAGTGTCTGAAACTGTTGGCGTCAAAGGATGTCTCGAATTAACCCCTACCTGCACCTTACCGTGACCACAGACATGAGACTCTCAGACCTGTACAGCA
>VURO01048112.1:0-15272 GCA_015108175.1 Pelvicachromis taeniatus
GGTGGGAAGAACTAAGGTGAATCCTCCATTGAACAGGTGGCTAGCTTTGTGTTATCAAAAACATTAGAGTCAGAATCTCAAAGAAAATTAAGTTCCTGTTGTTTAAGTATTTGTGACAGAAAAAAATAGCTTCTAAATGATATTTAGCATGGTCTTACTGAAGACCACTGAGAGCATGCAGTAATCTTGGAACCAACTGACATTTTTTTTCCCCTAACTTATGAAATACATTTTTCATACTACTTTCAGAAGCATTAGATAGTGTAGTATATGTATAACTCCTTGGCAAGTTAAATGTGGGAGTTTGTGAAAGGAAATGCAGAGGTATTTTCAGTGGCTGGGCAGCAGAAGGTCAGATCAATAAATGAAAGAAATAAATGGGTGGGTGCTTGAAGAATAGGCTATTTCAGCCTCCCCTTTTCTAATGCCTACTTTAAATGTTACAGCAACACCATAAATGCCTTAAGAACTTTAAGTTCCTTTAAAATGCTTTGGCCTTTTATTAAACACAGGTGTATGTCCTTAACCTTTAACCTAGAGAAAAAAGAGGAATAGTATGTAAGGACCACTTACATATCTCTGAATGTATATGTTTCTACTACTTATGAAGTTTATGATGAGTTAAAAGCTTGTAGAATAGTTTGAGCAAAGATTTAGACTGTGAATACATCCAAACCCCCTGACCTCTGCAGAATAGCTCAATTTCACAAGTATAAAAATGTCTATTAATAATACAGCCCACTGAATAAAGCAAGTTGGCCAGCACAAATACGGTACATAAAAACTACTCAAGTGATTTTAATCAAACTTTGTGAAAAGGCAAAGAAGAGCACTTTCTTTAAAATGACAAAAAAGGCCAACGGTTTAGTCATTTGATCTGCTCTCTGAGTAGTATTTCAGCTGAATAGAATATTAGTTATGGTCAGCAAAATTCCTAACAAAAAAAACATCAATAACACAAAGTATTCCATAATTTTTTCAGAAAAACAATGCAGTAATTTCAGATCCCAGTACTGACCTTACTTCTACACATCTGTGTACATTTTTGGCCCCCAGAACAATAATAAGCTGTGTGCTGACATCGGCAGAGAAACGGATAGGACCGAATGTTAGCTAGATGAGGTGGATGGAGGCACCTAGTTGTGCAACTCTAAGAAAATTCCCTCTCTTCCTTCATCAAAACATTATTTTTCCCTAGAGACAAAGTCAGCTACTGCTTCTATAGAAAACGCAACAAACCAGATGTGGATATAAATGGTAGTCGGTATACAGTAGCAGAATACCAGTGACAGCAGAGACCATCATTTTATAGCTTATGCTCATAAAGTTCATTTTTTTCATAAATATGCAATTATGTTGGTAATACTGTTGGCCTGCTGGATGAGAGAGGAATGGAGATTTATAGCATTAATATTCTATACATTATGACCATGCCAATGGGTAATATTCTGGCAATTACACTAATGAACTCTCAGCACACAGTGCCCCATGTTAACATCACAGCTTGAGGGTGGACATTCTTTTAAGCTCTAATCTCTACCCAAGCCTACAAACCCTACATCAATTCATATCGGTCACTGGTTACCATGATATACCAAAGAATCTGTTTCCAGGTACAAGGACATCTTAAACTGGAAGACATCTAACCTCATCCAGTAATGGGCATGCAAAAATGATGCATTCTTCTTGAATTCGAAAGGAAACAAAGGTAAGAGTATATCTGACTTGCGCCTTAGACATTATCTATGTATTATAACTGTGTGTAGATCATCCATTCCAAACCCTTTCCCCCCCTAGTATTGGAATATGAGCGCAAAGAGGAGGCACATACAGTAGATGACGAGCTCTAGTCACATGGTAAAGGATCTCATCAGCCTCTATGTATGTAGATGTGTATGCAGAGTGAGTGATTGCCCATGGCTTGAAATTGGTGTAGAGGGTTTCAGGGGGGAATTGGAAGGATGGGTTTTCTCTCTCAATCTTTCTCTCCCCTTTCCTCTCTCTATGTCATGCACACGTAGGCAGACAGCAGGAAGAACACACTTTAACAGAAACACACAAATACACACAATTATTGGACAACATCCCCTGCAAGACATGCACGCACATGTACACACAACCTGCTCTCTTCCACAAATCTCCCTGTATGCACATGCACACTGAGCCAGGATGATTAAGGTCCTATGCAGAAGAGATTCTGAGTGGTACTGTACCATGGCTGCCTGTTTTCCCTGATGAATACAAGCCACAAGCTCAGTATTCTCCAATGGGGAGGAAACCCGTCATCACAAATGCAAGATCAGGGGTAATTACGTTGTAATATTCCACATGAAATATTTCTTTGTTGCAGATGTGGGATTCCCTTCAGTTCAAAATGAGAAAAGATATATTCGACATAGTTGTGACTATTGCTGCAACAATATATTTAAATCTGCCACTTTTATTTTTAGTACAAACATTATGATGGCCAGTAGTGCTCACTTTCAGATGTTTTATATCTCTCTACTATTTCTGTGTCACTGCCATCCAGTTCAGCTGGCATCCAAATCAATCACACCTCAGAGTTGATCAATGTTTCTGATCAAGCGCGATTATAGGTATGGCAGAGATATCAATGCAATGATGGATGATTGATAATAGAACCACAGTGATCGATCAGTGGGATATTGCAGATAAGATGCTTGTCGTATTGTGTTGCATGAAAACTTGCATCCGCTGCAATATTCTGGGTAGGTTTATCTTCTCATACTTACGTAGTGAAATTCATAGGACATAACCAAGCTGCAGATACTCGTTTCTCTTTGGAGTACACTAAACCTAACAGTGCTGCAGTATTTCGTGTAAGTCAGGTAAGACAGTACTACCAGTAGATTTTTTTTATTATTATTCCAGATGAGCCTCCATGTTTGATTTATCAAACCTGTGTATCTCTGCCGCCACATATTGTGACCACTGGTCCATCATCTTCCCCCTTGGCGGATTAGGGCAAGGAGGGTGATTTGTTACCCTTTTGGGAAGCTGTCTTGGACGCTCATTTCCCCCTACTGCATATTCTGCCCCTCTGCTGCCATGCCCCACATCACCACTCGCCCCACCCCTCCATTTTGATGAATAGCCAGCTGCATGAAGGCGAGGAGCCGATCGCACCATCAAGGTTACCGTAACCTGGGCCCCACATCTGGGGGCTACCTGCCTCCAATTAGCACTGCAAAAAGAGGGAGTGAGAAAGGCAGGATGGGAGTGGAGAAGTAGCAGTGCGGAGAAGGAACAGTCCAAGGATCCTTCTTTATAGGCTTTAAATCTGCATGGCAATATCTGGAGACTGAGGCTGGATGGGATTCTGATTACTCCTCCTCCATTGCCACAACACTCATCCCGCCACCCCCCCTTTCCTCTCCTCCAGCAGGTTGATGTCTCCCTGCCTAGCTTTTGTCACTGATCACCCAGCCCCTGTATGCCCTGATTACTGGCTGAGCAGCAATATGGATTGGTCTGAAGGACAAGGGGGACTTATTCCAGTGAATCTTTCTCCTGCTTTAGAGCACACATGGGACTGGATTTTAGAAGTGGGAATATGAATGGATTTATTTGTCTCTTGATTGGATGGATTGGAGATTGGTTTAGCAGCACATTTGAGCAATATCTATAGTATCTGCACACAGATATCTGAGGGAGGGAATTGGGCAATTTCTGTAAATGGGCTGTGAAAATGCATGGAGACAGCATTTATAATGTATCTACTCTGATACATAATACATGATGAAAAGTGAGAATACCTACTCGGAACACTTTCATAACAGTACACATGACATGCACACTCTACAAAATTAAGAGACTGAACTTGGACTGGTCAATGATTGAACAAAATGCTTTCACCATACCAAAAACTCATTGCTAATATAATTTATATCTGTTACTTTTACTTTTAGACTATCTGAAGTCATCGGTGTTGCTGCAGTGTGTTACGAATGGCCAAAACGTTGGGCGTAAAGTGACAAAAAATGTAGAATACACTTAAACTCGTTCCCCACAAAGCAAACAAAACGAATGGGGATTGATTCACGTCGATGCACTAACCCTTACCAGTGCAACACCACCATAAATTTCTCATTGACTTAACACAACACATCATCACTGAGCGAAGCATCTTAACATCCTCATAGCTGTCTTTTGAATATAACCCAAAGAAATATGCAATTAAGCAGCTCCTCAGAAAGAGGCACAAAGACCGTATAAACAGCTGCTATCCAGTTACAATATTCTTTAAAAAGTCAGACGTGAAGATAAAATTAAATATGAATCCTACCAGAAGACAGTTTCTTCTGTCACACAATTGATCATCACAGCTGATTATCATTTATCAGCACTTTATCCACTCAGTCCTTTAACGGTCATTGTACTCCTGGGATAATTATTATAGGGTCATAAACAGATGAGCATTCGAACAAGAATGACAGCCATCGGTAAAACCATAAACTCCAAGGTTCACTTGATAATGCTAGCAGCACAAACCTTTGCAGGAAAAGCCTATAAAGGTCAACTTTTGCTGCATATTTGACTGCCAAACTAAAATTCAACATTAACAAAATGTAGATCAAGTACCTGAAATCATGACCCATATCTGTAAACATTATATTACATGACTGACAGACTAAGCTATTTAAATAATACAATATGTTACAGAATAATACAATATTTGCTTTTTCTTTCTGCCAATTTTGCCCATTGGATAAACAAAAATACATTTTATGGCTGAGTAAATTAATCCCTACTTAAACATATATTTGTATTATATTTCTGGTGATTTTCCTTTGGAGGAAGGCCAAAACCTCTTGGCGGTGCCAGAAAAAGCCCTGAATTAACACTAGCAAGAGGATGCAGCCAAAAATGCATCTCAAGTGCATTAATCAATTAAGGAATTAAAAGATGGTATTTTTAAGACAGTGTAAGAATAATAAAAGTTTAAAACAATTACACATAATATATTCAAAATTGCAACGGCTGGCACAGCTCAACAACAAACATGCCGTATCATCCGAAGTGGAATAGGCCAACTTGTCTGTGTTAGGAGGTACTGCCAACTTCTGTGTTTGAGGCATGGAGTGTGAACATGTTGAAAGTGGATTATTTAAATATTTTTCATCTCATAATCATTTCATAATAGCAGATGCATCCAATAAAAGCTTCTGCAGCTCCATCGTCTGTCTTTAGGAGCAGCTACATGCATGTGAAACATTCCTTAATACTCAGAAAACATATGTATACAGGCAGGTATTCAACAGCTTTGGTTCTGAGTTAAAAATGATTTAATATGCTGCAAACACTGTATTTTGATATTTGATGTTGAGACCACTCAAGGTACTGTGGCTGATTTTTTTTTCATCTACTTGTAATGTGCAGATTTTTTTCCCCCAGCTAATAACAAACTGGTTGGAGAGCAGGTAAGACTTTAGTCGATCCCTGATCCCCTTGACTGACTAGTGAGAACAGAAACTCATCTGGCAGTTACAAAGTACAGTTCTCGCATTTCTCATGCCCTCCTGCAAGCATCGTTAACAGCCAGTGAACCCTCTCGCCTTTCCACACCACCCCAACCTACTTTCTTCACAGCCAACAGTCTACAGACTCCACTTTCTCACAGTCACCGCATCCCCTCCTTCCCTCAAGTGTCCAACAAATAACCCCCACAATAAAAAAAAATATAATCCATATCTAGAACTGGAGAGTGAAAACATTGTAACTCTGACACTATCTCAGGCTCCCGCTTTTGTGTGCTTTTATATTTGCACACAAAGCCTAAACGCAGCAGTTTTCCTTCTCTTTGTAGGGATGTCGGGTCTTTGCTGCAGACCAGCACCACTAGAGAACACTGTCTCAGCCAGCGATTAGAGCCTGATGTACACGAGGGCCACTTCACCTCTGAGATTAGATAGAAACAAAGACAGGAATCTTCATATTGTGCCAAGAATGGAAAAAGACAGGAGAGGGGAAAGGCGTGAGCCAAAAACAGACGTGCGGGACAGCTGACTTGAGTGACTTTTTCTGGGGGAAAAAAAAGAAAAATGAAAAATTCACTGCTCTTCTCATGAAGCAAGACACAAAAAAGAAATAGTGATCACAAATCCTGAATTCTAAGGCAGGAATGGAACAGAAAAAAGCTCTTTTTTGTTTTGCTTTGTGCTCAGAAATGATTGTTCAGACCTTCAGAAATTCTACCCACCATATCAGGTGCTAGTTCAGCATACAGATCATCTATTGCATTTGTTGCCTTCTACCAGTATTGTGGATGCAAAGCACTTAGCAAGCAGGGTCAAGGCATTTCTGTGCAGCGAGGTGAAGGCAACATGACCTGCCTCTGCCTATTCTGCTGCTCTCCACTGCCGCCCGCCCCCTACTGCTTAGCTTCATCCCATTTATTCCTGGATGTTTATAGCTGCATATGTGTGTCTGCATGTTCCTGTTCCAATTTCTTTCTCACATCTTTTTCTTGCTCAGTCAACAGGCCCTTGGTTGCCCACCACTGGTTGCTAATTGCTGCCGGCATTGTTTGGTCTCTCTCTGCTTAGTTTAGGACAAACCCCTCATTCATGTGCTGCGGACAGCTCGTTAGGACTGACCCCCACCTTCTACCTCTCTTTCTGTCTCTCTATCCCTCTCTCTCTCCCTCTTTCACTGACCTCCTTAATTAACTGGTAAGGCGCTGCTGGGAAATTTGCACACAAAGGCCTTGTGCCTAGCCTGTTAGCCTCCCACTACCCAAACACCCCCTTCCGCCTCCACCTCTCCTCATCCCCATCCTTATCTTGCTACTGTTTTCGTTCCAGCCCATACAGAGGTCATTGTACAGTCACAGAAAAACAAAGATAAAATGATTCAGAATACAAACTGCATTCACACACACACATTCATCCATTCGTGCTTTCTTTTCCTTGTGTGCTGCCAGCCCCTCCTGCTTTTTGCTTTCCTCTCTCTTGCTTTTCTCTCCAGTCCTTTTCTTTAGTAATAGTGGACCTCATTAGTAAGGCTTGTTTGGAAGTGTTTCACTAGTGATACAGTCTTTTAAGTTGCTTCTGTCTGTTTGCTAGCCTTCTCTAGTTAGTTTTATTGCTATTATTGTGCCTCTATCTTGCCTATTCGTCATGCCCTCTCCTCCCCATGCCCCTCCCTCACCCTTTCAGGAAGCCCTCTGAGGCTTCAGCTGTTTTTTGTGGTCCCTGTGGAGGGCTCCCAAAGAGCAGTTAGCTGGCTGTCAGCAATGAGGCCCTCTAAAGGGGGCCCGCTGAAGAATGCTGGGGGCAAAGAAGTGTAAACAGGTGGACCCTCTCCATTATATGGGACCCCCTCTACACTCACACACTCCACCTTCAACTGTCTTTTTTCTATGTTGCTGTGTTTCACACACATATACACAGTCAAACGCACACAGACTCATATGAATTCCACCACCAACCACTGCGTTTTTTTGTTTTTTTTTAGGAGTGTGTGTTTTCTAAAGCTCTCTCTCTGTTGTCGGCAGTTGGATGAACAAGCTCACAAACAGCATCCCACATTTCCCCAGGATGCCTTTTTCACCCGAATCGTTCATAACGTTTTCTGTCCGAGCGCTCAGTGTGTGTTAGGGAAAATGTTCATGTGTAAATTTGTGTGGAGAAGATTTTGAAGGAACACCAACATGATCCAGAACACAGCCATTTATTCCTTCATTTTCCCACCGCTGTTTCCCACTGTTATCTAATCTTTTTCCTTCTTGTTTATCTTTACCATTTTCAGTTTATGTTTTTAACAAAAAAGACTTAATTTATAATTCTTCTATAGCTCATTATGTCATGTTTTTCACACCCTTTCTTCCTTGGAGGGAGTGAGAGTGGAAATCCAAACTCATCCATTATAGGATTACTCCCCCACCCCAAAAAAAAACATTGAACTTGTGAAAAAAAAAGCAAGCATTACTGTTTTATTATTTTGCCATTGTGTTAAATAAAAATCTGACTTTTTTTGGTCACATTTTGTGTATGTCCTTCCTGTCTATAGAATTTGTGTATGCATGTATTATGTGTCTGACGTGCCCTTTGCCTGCAACAACCTAACCTCCTCTGCCGTGAAATCCTTAACGGCAGAGGAGGGGTACCGCAGCAACTGTAAGAGACAGAAAGAGAAAAACCAACTTCTGTTCGCCTGGGGAGTACTCTGCAGCCCATCTGTTGAAATTGCTCCACATATTGTGACCTAGATAAAGAAAAAACTTCACTCTTATAGGTAGCGTCGCCTTTGTCTGTGTTTGACACTTGTCTATTCATTTTGCTGGTCTAGTTGCCTCAAAATAGTAGACTTTTGCATAATTTTCACTTTTACATATGATTTCAATACATTGGTCTTAGAAGAATGATCTGTAATATAAGTAAATCAAACTGAATAAAAACCCTTTTTTAAAAACATACTTTTTATTTCTAGGCCGCTGATCACATAACCCTTTTACACAAAGCTTGTTTAAGGCGCAATACTGTTCTAAATAAAGGTACAAGGTGGAGTGAAGGACCTTTGTTAAGCTGGCAACTCTGGTATTAACAAACAAACTGACAAAAGGTTTAATGCAAGCCACACTTTGCAATATTCATCTTCTTGAGAACAACACCAAGTTTATTTTTTACTGACTACAGTGCACAGCTACAGTTCCACCATTGTTTATCTACCTCGATGCTGTCATAGCAGTCTTGCACTTTAAGCGATATTTCTATTTTACATTTAGTCTTCATCTGTCCTATTTCCTCTGGTTTTAGTTTAACTTAATACTGGCTCAGTGCTTAACGCTGTTACTTTAGAGAAGGAGATTCCTGGGTGTTAACTTGCCAGTTCTCATCACTTTATCCCCAAGAGATTAATTTTCTTCCCACATCAAAAAGATGTCAAGTTAATTTCCTGTTTTCTCTGTTAAATATCTTTCCTTCCTACCATATTATTTCATGCTGCATCCTTATTTGGGTTAGTTGACTGGTGTCAGCAATATTGAATAGCAATATTCACACTGTCTGATGTTCATCTGAAATTTCTGACACTGTTGACATTATTGTCCAAGCCCATCTTAAGGTCAAACGACCATTACTAAACCCAGCTTTGAACCTGATTCACTCACTGACACAGGACAACTACACCAACTACTGCAATTACAACCAAATACATTGCCATCATTTTTTCACACTTGTCGACTTTTGTCTGGGAGAGCCGCAAAAAAATTATTTTTTTTTAAATCACACAGTGCATACCATACCAGGCGTTAGACACCTCAGTCCCCAATGGCATAATGCTGTGTTAAATATCACTTATAGCAGCATTAGGCCCGCTCAGTGTCGTTTGGTGTGAAAAAAAGCAAAACCCAGATAAAGAGCGGTGGTCTGGAAGCCAGTAGGTGGCATGTGTGTTTAAAAATGCTGTGTTTATGTTTTCCAGCATTTTACAATAAGAAGGACAAAACCAAAATGTAATCTACATTTGGCTCTGCAAAACTAATACTACTAGCTGCACTCAACCAGCCAACCTCTGACTAGCCTAGATTGCATTACTGTCTCTTTTCATTCATTCAAAAGTGTGTGCTATCCATCTGTCTTTTCCTCTTTTTCCAAGGACCCATGTCATTGTCAAAAGAAGATGCCCAGGGTTTTTGTAATTGAGGGGAGGATGGGGAAGAAGGGGAAAAGGTTAAAAGAGATATCCTTTGTCTGCATAAGGAGCTAAAATTGACTGGAAGAGTGTCTTTCAGAAACTCCAGGCTGACCTTGAAGGAAGACCAGGAGGAGGTTCTTACTCTCTTGTGGACCAGGATGGCAGGTTAAGTGGGGCTGTCATGGCCACACATTAGCACACACATACACATCCCCACACACACATACTGTACATGCACGAACAGTTAGAAAACACTGGTGAGAGGCTTCTATTGTGCACCTCTCTGACAATATTATGTTTGGGCAAGAAGAACATTCATTTGCTTTCTTTGAAGAAAGTGCACTTCTCAGCCATCTTCAGCCCACTTGAGCTAGAATTGGAGTCCCACCCTCCCCTCAATCCTTCCCGCCACCACCCACCCACTCATTGTCTCAGCTGCCTCCCCAAATGAGGGCCCCGAGGCCCTATGCACTCTCAACATAGGGAGGCTCGAATGGTTTGGGCTTGTGTGGTGGCTGATGGACTAATACAGCTGTCCCATTTCTACTCCTCTTTTTTTAATGCTGTCACTGCTGGAGAACTTGCTTAAGGATTAATTTATAGTGAACAAGCAAGAGCAGAGCAAACACGATGAAGAGTTAATTTTGTCACTGGTACAGAATCAAGCAGCAATCCAGGAGTACTTTTTATCAAGTATCCCAAAGCATACTAATGCTTAATTCCCATTAATAATGGAGGGAGAATACTGGATATGACACTCACTTTGATGGAGAAAATAGCGAAATGAAATAAAAAGCTTTTTAAATTTGCAACGAATGGCACGATCTCCACGCTTACCTACTAAATAATTTAAATAAGAAAAAACAAAACCCTCCAATGAACATTAAAGGAAAAGAAAGGAAAAGAAATGTAAGGATCTCAGATGAGCACAAAAAAAAAGTTGAGTTAAGATTTTATATGGGATGGTGGGATTTGTACAGATTTATTTAATGGAGATTCTGTCCCCCATGAAGATGTCAATCTATTCTAGTAGCCCTTTAAGCTAATTGCTACAATTAGACTACAAGACCTGCCCCTGGATCCCCTTAAATCAGAAAGTACTTCCCGAGGCCACGCACAGCCATCACCTCTAAGCAGAAAGTACAGGAGACATGGTCATAATCACGGCGCCCTATGCCGCCTTCTCTTTGTCAGCCGCCATGTACCAACATTAAATTTTAAGTGTGAATGTGATTATAGTGTGGCATTCATTTTTAATGGGCTTTGCCTCTATGTGTTTTAGCATGCAGCAAGGCCTAGCAAACGGCTGACTCAGACCCTTTTTCTGCTGATGGCGCATATATTTCGCATATATACATGCACTGCTTATTCTTCCTTCTCGCCAAGCCAGCGTAGTCTTCTTATTCCTCTTGCTCCTCTCCTTCATCTCCATCCCTTTATCATTCTGGTGGTAGGAGATGGGCCAAGGGGACCTAGAGCAAGGCAGTGCCCTCAGAGGTCTAACTATCCAATAAGGCTGGCCAAAGGTTTCACTGTATAGGGCACCATGTCTCTGTTGTCCTCTGCAGAAATTAAACGGTACGAAAGTCCAGAATCTGGATGAACTATTAATGAGTTACATCGTGTTACAAGGTAAGCAATTTTACTGCATCAGAAACTAGGAAAAATCAGAGAAGATAAGCGTTCAAACCACTAATTTGAGCTTTTTCTCTTCTCCTTTCTGTAATTCTCTTGTGAATCTTCACTACCTAATTCTTGACACGCTACCTGACCCAATTTGCCCTTGATTCAATCTGTCAAAGTGAAGATGGAGGCTGACTTGAGGGAGACATGGGACCTGTAATGACTGTCCCTCCGTCATATAAAATAACCAGTCAGTCTATAAAAACATGCTACCTATATTCCCACACAGACTTAATAATGCCTGTAGGAAAAAGGAAAAGGGAAAAAAAAGAAGAAATAAAGTAAGGGTTCACGTGAATCACAGAGGGAGCGATAAGGCCTGGAAATTAAAACAGATATATAGCCAGTCCGGTATGGAAATCAATAACATATTATTAACTGAGAGGCCACCCAGAGAGATAGGTGAGGCTTAAATGCATATATATTCATAATAACAATATTGAGATATATTACAAATAAAAGGAAAAGGGGAGTAAATACCAAGCTGGCTTTTATTAGCTGCCAGTCTCACTGCCAATATGTGCCGTGACTCTGCTGTCCAAAACAGTAACTGTCCAACGCCGGATCAAATTAGAGAGACTGACAGGCAATAAGAAATTGGTGAAGTTAAACGTGATTCCTGCAGTCGCGCACCCAGAGCTCTTTAAATATTAGAGCGAGGGTGTCACAGGGTAGCAGAGGAGGGGGGTTGCAGTAGTGTGCAGGAGGGAGACAGAGCTAAGGTAACTCCTGATAAAGTTTAATAAAAGCCATGTGCATTTTTTTGTCCCTCTTCTCTTCCTCCCTCTGCTCACTCTGTGCCCCCAGATTCTGATAAGCCTCGACAATGACACTGGCATACCAAGGACATACAAACAGCTCACTGTCACTCCGGCTCCCGTTGTGCTCCGTGTCCACATGAAATGCCTTGGCCGACTAGCTCACCAGCACTATTCATTTACTCTGGTAAAATTCAAATGCTAGATATTGAATCAAAAGTCAGTTAAGCACAAATAAAACCGCCATAACATTTATTGGAACTGTAGATGTAAGCTTGCCCAAAACAAACGACTGGTGGGTGAAGAAGAGGTCCGAGAGCTTGTACTCTTCAATTCATCCACTATAACAGGATTATTTACATCACTGCAGCACTGATATGACATCATCAGTCGTGTATCCCCTGTTCAAACTCACTTCCTTTCCCACCGGTTCTCTTTATTATTGTTTCATTGCCTTCTGTCCTGACTTGTAGCACGGGGCCACACATGGAGAATCGGTTGTTCTTTTTTGGGAGGTTTTTTTTTGAAGACTGAGACAAAATCCACTCCACACCCAGATGCAGTTTGACTGTGCCTGCCTGTGCCGCAGTTTGTTTTCAAATGAATAGCTGAGAAAAACATGGTGGCCTTTTGACCAGCATATATACCAGTCTCCCCCCACCCACTGCTACGACTGCTATACTTCCCAGCAGGTCCATCATTTCCATTCTGTCTTTCACTCTCTTCCTCTTTCTGTTTTTCTGACTGGCTCTTTGAACCAAGCATGGGGCCCGGTGGCATTGTAAGGCATGCCTTCTTCCTTCCCAAGTTTTGTCTGTGTGTTCTTCAGTCCCATTGAGGGCTCCCTAGCCCTTTCTCAGTGTACAGCTCCTTTGTAGCCTCCAGAAAGGCCTTCATCTTGCACTTGTTTTCTTCAACCCCTCCTCTGCACTGCAGCCACCCCCCTTTTCTCCTCTCCCTCCCTTCTGAAAAAGACAGGAAGTGAATGCAGATGTCGGACCCACCTGAGCTCATTTCTCATTCTCTTGTTCTCTCTGCCACGATCTCTTTCTCACTCGTTCATTTTTTTTCCAGCAGACCCCCACGGCTGGAGAAGTTGCTACATCACACGCTGAACACATTGACATACTGAACCTCACAGTGGAGGCTGTCCATCACAATAGCAGCATGCTTGTTTGTTGTCTCTCTCTGTTGCCACGCTGTCTAAACCTGTACTTGTCTATGATGCTACAGCACGTAGGCAGGGGTATGTATTTTCAGCTAACATGGTAAAATATGGATTTGCTTTTGTGAATGGACTAATATCATTTGATTTTCGTTCTTGCCACGTCTTCACAGTTTTATAGTCACATAAAATAAAATTGTGTAATGGGTAGTGCAATCAGATTTTAAAGACTGTATTTTTAATCACCACCAGCTCACAGGTGACATTAATAAAATATCTACTAAAGGAGAGTGGCGAGAGCACGGGCATTACTGGAGGGCAAAAAAACCAAACAGAAACAACCCTCTCTACCAGAATTATTTTCTTTTTGAGTGGGAACTGCCATCAAACCACTGCGCCTCCTCAAATCCATTATAACGTGAGTGTGTGTGTGAATATATTCACTGCCTTGCACCATCCGCAATCCATGAGATGTCCCTGGGAGGAGTATGGGACAGGAGCGCCATTCCCCCAGGGATCAGGGCAAGAGGGCACGATGCCTGGTGCAGACACATGATGGGTGTCTGTCTGCTGTCACGCTGCCCACTGACCAGGCAGGGCACGGGAGGGAAGAGGTGCTGGCACAAAGCATCGGCAACTGGTAAAGTTGGCACGGGGGACCCATAGCATTCTTTCACATGCCACTGTGGCATTCAGACAGGGCGGTTTTTTGGCAGGAGCCCCTGGTCCCGCTTCTGTTTTTGTTTCAGGCGGTCCCCGGTTCCCTGAACTGCAAATGAGCCTGGAATTTAGTAGGGCATCTTTCAGCAATGTGTTGCCATGACTTATAATGGAAGGCAGAACAGACGGGTCAACAAGACTTTTGTGTTACAGAGCTTTAATTGAAGGGCAAAGTCAACAGAATTTCACTGCTAATTGCCGTCTCTGTACCCATATCCACCCCTACTTCCAAAAAAACTGGCAGTTGATATGAGCAGTGTGTGCCCTCAGTGAGAACACAGGATCAGTAAATTAACCTGGTCTGGTGCCTATAAAAGTCAGACAACCCACAGAGCAGTGTGGGAAACTTTAAAACACAAAAAAGCTTCATGCAGTACACGTCTGACATATTATAAAGCGCCCTCTAAAGAATTATAATGCAGACATTGTTGCAACAACCCCAAAACTATTGATATGTCATTTCTGATATGGGTAATAATGTGAGTGCAGTATGAATAATTGCATGTTTGTGTCTCTTTTCATCACAACATCTGAGCTATTTGGAGAAGCACTGTTGCTGCCTTAACAGTAAGCACTGTGCTGTGCGATGTAAAATAAATAAAGGCTGTGGAGAGCAAGATGGAATAAGAGCTGCAGATTTCCAAAGATCAGTGCAAGAGGAAGGAAGGAAGGAAGGAAGGAAGGAAGGAAGGAAGGAAGGAAGGAAGGAAGGAAGGAAGGAAAGAGGGTGTTAATAAAAGACAGAGAGAGCAGGATTGTGTACATTTCTGCATGTCAGAAAAAGAGAGAAAGCAAGAGAAAGGAAGAGAGAAAAGAGGAAGACCGAGGACATGCGTGTTTGTGTGTAAGCGCGTGTGTGCGCGCTGGTACAGAGATGGATCACCAGCGCTTGTATCTTCTCCGCGGCCATGCCTAGCAGAACGTCAGCGGTAGCCTCCATTTACATTAGGGAGATTTAAGCTGTCTCAGGCAATGGTGACAAGTCAAGGTGTTTCACTTTAATTACACCGGGCAAGGTCACCCCCTAGCTGGCTCACCCTCACACAGGAGGAGAAAGAGGAGGACGACTACGACGAGGTGGTGGTGGCAGCAGAGGTGGGGGCCCATGCCTGTATTTACATCCCACCACCTCCCCCCCTTCTCCCCCAAAAAGCGTTATCCTTTAATACACCTCCACTGACATCATGCAAAGCACACACTCACACACACACACACACACACACACACACACACACACACACACACACACACACACACACACACACACACACACACACACAAGAGATATC
>VURO01048112.1:24921-45304 GCA_015108175.1 Pelvicachromis taeniatus
GCTTCCTCTCTTGCCCTCCCCCAGTTTGCAACCCTAGCACTGATTTAGCACTCAGACTACAGCTCGTTTCTCTCCATCAACTATCAGCTGCCATCTTTCTCCCTGAAATTGCCCCGGGATTGACCACGACATCTCAGGCTGTGAAGGCGGACAAGGATGCCTAATCTTCACTCGGTGCTAAGCTTGACAAGATTTCACTCGTCTGAGTTTGTTTGTGGCTGCGTTTAAGCCTGTATGTGTGCGTGTTGGTATGTTTGTCTGCACTGTAAATATGCAGATCTGGAGAGCCTTAAACAAATTAGATTTGTTCATCGTGCGCTTGCACATAAAACTGTGGAGTTGGGTTTAAGGGTGTGGGTTGTGGACTGATGCTTACAGTAGGATGTGGGTGAGCCAAAGGAAGCACATCCCACTCCTCTTCTTAGGCACAGAATCTTAAAATCTGAATACACCCAAACATTAACATCCTCTCATGTGTTTGTTGTGATCTGCACATTCCTACATTGAAGAACAGTGTCTCATCTTCTCTCCTTTTGTGTGGTGGAGTGTGCCTTCCAGCCAGCCTGGCACTGACTGGCACATGGAGTAAACCAACTCCAGCTGCTTTCTGACCAAGGGGAACTTGTTTAATTAACCACGCTCCGGTTCCAATGAAAGGGTTGATTTCGCCCCCAGCTGTTGACCAGTCTGTGGCTCCCCGGGGCCCTGATGGAGACTGGCACATCACCCCTGGTCCGGTCCAATCCACGTTTCCCAGTCAAAGATGGACTCTGCCTGTCATGCCAGAACGTATCACGCCTGAGTCCTCCTTCATAAATTAAACATGAGATCTGGAGGAGTTCTTTTAAAAAAGGAAAAAGACCCAGAGGATGTTTCTCTGCTCAGATTCACCCACGCTGTTTTTCTTTCTTTTTTTTTTTTTTTTTCGATGACTCGGACTCACTCAGACATGGAAAAAAGGAAGGATGGGGGAAAGGTATAAACAGGTGCAGAGGTGAATGAGAAAACAGTGCCCTCAATGACTTTCTCAAGAGTGCATTTGTGAATACTTGTGTGTGGGTAATCCATGGTGGCCCGACGGAGCACTTCAAAGAGTCTTCTGATGGTTGTCTGGCCCTTTCCATGTGCTTTTGGGGACATACTCATATGTATGAAATAAACTCAGCTTTTAAGCATTACTCATCCATGTGCAGGTGGTTTAGTAAACAAAGTTTCACCTTGAAAAGAAGAGGGGGGGGGGGTTTTGTTTCCACTTTACATGTAATAAAAAAAAAAAGTCTTATTTTCCAATTATGATCAGCATCGACTATTCTAATATCCATATATTCTAGAAATGAAATCACATATTTGAAAAAAAAAGTGTTTCTTCCGCCAAATATCTGTCATGTTTTTAATTGTTAACGCCACATCGCAAAATCATCACACCTTCCACTCTTAATACTGCCACGAATCACACGACTGGTTGTCACTGAGGCAATCGGGTACTGGGGTTTGTTTACATCTTGTTTACCCTACAGAATGTGAAACCACAGTGAGACTGAGTGAAGAAGGCAAATCACATGAATCATATTTGGTCAGTATGAACAAGATGATCAAAAACAACAGAAGCAAGTCACTCTGCCTCTTAAAGTTTCATGCGAGTTCATGCACAGCTAGCTCCAAGGAAAAGGTCTGAAGTTATGTGACAATTGGTGGAATAACACATCATATTGTATAGTCAATAGTTTGGGGATTTTTTTTCTGGCCTTATTTATAATTTCCACTCTGCTTCTTCTAAGTGCAGAATCTCGACAGTGTTAATTACACTGTCATAGGATTTCCACTCTGTTCCCACCTTTGTTCTAAATAAATCAGATTTTACAAGAGAAGCCGAATGCCAAACTGACATTTTGAAAGGTAATGTCACCACCCAGCCATATATGAAGTCTTTCGAAATCCAGTGAGAGCCGGAGTGCCAGCAAGAGAGCTCATTTCACTAGCATCTGGATGACAGGTCCTACCATCACCAAGCACAATTGTCACCTTTACAAGTTGTCATGAATCTTGTGTCCTTGATGCTACGATAATGCACATTGAAAGGGTTTCATGTCATCACCTGCACCCCTCAGCGGTGTGAATATAGAAAAAAAAACAAAAAAAGAAACACTGAGCATCAACGCCCAAAATCAAGTGAAAGAAATGGGTATAGGTTCTATACACTATACACAGTTTTTCTAACATTTCCACGACTGTCAGAAGAAGGCTGCAGTTTTTTAATGATCTTTGAGTCTAAGTTGGACTGGCATTTTCCGCTCTAACCTATTGCCCAACTCATGCAGCTTCCACCCCTCATCCTCAAGCCCCCCTTGTCTTTTTCTTTTCTTTTTTTTTTACTGTAAGTCCATGGCAGAGTCCACGGGAGCCCCATTTGCCGTGACATATGACGAACAAGGCAGTCAGTACGAGCGAGTGGCCCTGTCTGAAGCTGTGACTTAGTGTCGTCCCTCAGTGCCTCTGGCAGCACAGGGACAGAGGGATGAAGGGGATGGAGGACGAGGTAGAGAAGAGGTACAGAGACAGAGGAAGGGTGGGAGCTGGGGCAAAGAGGGGGGATTCAAGCCAGAGTTTTTGCCCTGGAGACACACTGGCAGTCCTAAGATTAGAGGGGTAATCAATCTCAGCGTGGAGCCGGCCAATCCCACCGCCCCATGGCCTGGCAACCTGGCCTCCCCAGATGGGGGCAGGGCTGCAGGGAGCAAAGGAACACTGACAAGGGGGACAGAGAGAAGAGGGAGAGGGAGAGATGAGGGGAAAGAATATTCTTTATTAACAGTCATTTGTCCTTTAACAAGCCTTGGTGCTAGACAGGTGATGAAGCATAGCACCACAAACATATGATTACTGTCATTGTTGTTTACTGGCTTAGCTGCTTCTGTCACCTCACTAGGGAAGCCTTGCTTTGGGTGCTATAACCACACAGCCGCCCTGAGCTATGCAGGACCAAGCTTGTTCATAGTTAGGCCTGTGCAGATGTAGCAGTCAATATCTGTAGACAAATAAAGCATACTGTATCAGTAATCAGAAACAATATCAAAATAGAATACTGTTTTTTTTTTTATTTTTAAAAAACAAATTTGCATTTTACAAACTAAATATAAAAAAAAAATTAAGCATTTCAAGGTGCATAGTGAGTGTCGTCTGGCTTTAACACCAACTACTTAGTAAAACTCTTGCAGAAGCACATGCAAGGGAATATATTTTGGTTTTCCTCACAACAAAGGCTATGAGAAAACTGTGCTTTTTGTTCGAAGCAATGCATAAACATTAAAATTTTCCATGCATAAAGAAAAGGGGAGAGAAAACTCTTTGATTCAAAGCACTGCTCAGGGTTAAAATGTCTTTATTATATTGACATATTCGCGCTTTACAGTTAAAAATGCCCACGCGTACTGGCGTGTGCCTTCTTCGGGGCATAGTACAAATGAACTGAGGAAGGTGTGTAGGCTATACATGTTCAGTTAATTAGTCAGGGAAGAGCACAGGTGCCTGTAATGAGTCAAACATTAGCAGCAGAAACAATATTAAACCTCACCTCCAAAACAGTTCCATCGGCTGAACACGCAAAACAGCTGATTGTGCAGGTGAAGAGGAGCAACTTGGCTTTTACAAAATAGACCTTTAACAAGACACACTTATGTACACCTATAATCACATGTTTGTACCTCTTGGGAAGTAAACAAAGTGGAAGTTACTGTGGAGATATACAATTATGTTAATGTGATAAAAATCGGTACTGAAATTCACGCAAATGGAGCTTCCCTATAAGTCTGTATGAGGAAAAAAAAAAGCAACAGCTAAATCAGATTCAGTTGACAAATTTCAGAGTCGAATACAGCGCCAGTACTTAAAGGGTTGTATTACTTGTAGAAGAGACAAAAACACAGTACTCATCAATCTGTATAATCGTATCACAGTGTAAGAGAGAGTGCTGGACATGAAAAGCCTCAAGTTATTTTGCGCTTTCGCAGTTAGTTGTGTGAAGAGGGCAAATTTACGGATCAGTTAGCAGTATTCACTTACTCTCCGATAACATGTTATCAAATGTGTAACAAACACTGCTGTGTGAATGAAAGAATTAATGCATGATTGAGGACAAAGATGGCCTGTTTTTCTGCCAGTGGTTTTAGTAAAGGTCTACAGAGCATATCTTCAGCCTTCTTCCGCTAATGAGACCCAGAGGACTGTGGACCAGTTTGAATTACTCACAGTCACCTTAACAAATTACCATCAATGTCTCCTAATCCAGTGCATGCATGCAGATCAATTATCGTCCTCAACGTGTTCTGCAAAGATGAACCAGAGAAAAAGATGTAATATAATGCAACAATGGAAGATTGCTAAAGGTGTAAAAGAGGAGAAAAATTAAAGTAAAGGAAGGAAACATCCTCATGAGGCCCTTTACGGATAAATGAAATAATTAGACCTAACTCCCCAGTGGCTTTACCATTTTATTTTACTTCTAGAGAAATAATTAGGTTTTTTTTTTTCTTTTTGCAAAGCTCCTGGTTTTTTTTTTTCTCCATGTTTAATCTTTAATCAGTGTGGAACATTTCCCTTTGGGTAAAAAGGTGCTTTATAGTAGGATGTAATATTCTGTGATAATCCAGAGCTGATTTGCATCACGACGATGCAAGCATCATGGATTAGCCTGCGTTAATAGCTAAACACCGTAACCCTCTTTATCAAACTAATACATTCGTTATATTATCAAACTAATACACACACACATATACATTATATATATATACACATAGATACACACACATATATACACATATATATATACATATACATATATATGAATAAGATGTGTGTACGTGCGTGCGTATATATAGATATAACAAAGCAGGTGGTCCTGAAGTAGGAAGATTTGTTTTAATTGGACCAAGAGGTCTGGTCTGAGTCCCATTTGTGGTATGGTAGGGACTTAATTATAAGCAAACTTGGCTACCTATCAATACACCACAAAACCACAGTGAGAAAAGAGGGTTAAGAATAATCTTGATGCCCCGTGGGTCATCGCACACTGTAAACAACATGGATTTATCCAAAAACAAAACAGAGAAGAAACAGAACATAACAAGTTGTACGAAATCAATATCAGCCAAAGAAAGAATCAAAGGAAAATCAGCCTAAATTGGAATTTTTGTTTTGCTTGGTCAAATATCGTGCAGCTGGAGATGAACCTCAAGAGAGAATGGCAATAACAGAGTAATACTTAAGGAGCGATAGCTAGACATAGTCAATTCAGGTCCTTATGACCCTACACGAAGGCACAAAGGCACAGATTTGAGACACACTCTTAGGTGCCTCTCATGAGCCCATAAAGCCATTTTAAAGTGGAGACAGCCATGAGTGCTAAGCCAAGGGACTGAGGGAGAATTTCAATATCTCGGTGTGTTGTTCGCCTGCAACTGTAGACCACAATATCTAGGGCTAGCAGCTCGGTTCATCTGTGATCTGTGCTTCCAGGCACTGGCATTAATTGAGCTCATAATTGAATTGTTGTCTTCATTAGTTCCAGTCCCCTGCTTGCGAGTCTCAGCTACGGATTACTGGGGAAAATGTCTGTGCTAACATCCTCTTGTAAAGCTTCTGAGAGAGCACCCTCGTCCTTCTGTGCCTATTACAGTGCCGTTATGTCACTGATGAGAAACAACTGCCACTCACCTCTGACCAGTGACGATATCTGTGTTCCCGTAGAAACCGTGGCTTTTCAAGACACCAAACAGACACACAGCAGCACAAGACAGCGGCTGGTAGAAAGAAACAATCGACCGAAGTCATTAATATTCTTGTAGAGGTTCAGGCAGATATACAAAAGCTTCACCTGCAGGAAGGCTCACCAGGCAAATGCATCACCTCAGTTCACTTAACATTGATCCCATCACCAAATCTAAAATTTAATTCACAAGAATTAACAATAAAAGGTAACATTTGTGATTTGAATTAACAATAATCACGTATTATATTAAAACACTTGGGAAAGACATGAAAAATGATCCAAATATCTTGAAAGCATGGGCCAAATTCTGGCAATAAAATTCCATCCTGTTTGATTGAGAGGAAAAAACAGGTACACAAATAAACATCATGCATAGAGACAGGCCAGACATCAGTACTGTGATGTGCTTGGGGTCGTGCAGCATGGTAGAGAAGATAAAGGGAAATTAAAGGAAAGGTCCCTGACCCTCTCCGATAGCTCTAAATGCCTTGCAATTTTCCACAGGAGACGAAAATCCTCCTCCACAAATGAAGGGCTGCGTCTGACCTCTTCCAAGAGCGCAAGAAGTTTAAGAGAGGTTTACAAAAAAAAGGAAGACTCAAAGAGAGGCAAAATGGTAATTTGACTCGCGAACAGACATTTCTAACCCCTTTAAGGTGCATTTTAATAACTCCTTGGCAATTTGCATCTCCTGCGCTCAACCAATTATTATGGCATGCGTCAGATTGAGGCAACATCTATAGAAAGTCTGACACTGTCAAACAGGGAAACAAAATGAAGCCTAAAAAAAGTGGCGTAACTGCAAGCAGGCCGAGCTCTCAAGCAAAGACTTGAGGACAGTTGTTCCCCTCATTAGAGCATCATTTGGCAATAATTATCTTTAAGTGCTCTCAAATATCTTGGAGGTGAAACAAACTGTGCAAATCTCCAAGAGAAAAATTATGACAGGTAACTAGGAAGAGCAACAAAAGTGGTCGTCAGACATGCACCGAATTGAGTGTCAGAGAAAATCAATATCCCCCCAGCACTGACAATAAGTTTTATATTAAAATTTTATCAAATAAAATTTAGGCAGGTATATTTTGTTGGTATAATTTGTGTAGGAGAGGAGAAGTGCTGGGATCAAACCGCCCTTTAAAAATCTAACACAATCTGCCACAGACACCTCACATGTGTCAACCTAAGAGCACAGACACCTTTCCCCTCTCACCAAATCAGATTCACCCATTTCCTGGTACCTAACAGCTTCGCAAATAGGAAGTGAACGCTCCGCCCTGGAACAAACAATGCCCGAAAGCATCAAAAATTGATCTTATATGAATATTCAACAAGGGAAGACAAGAAACTGAATTCCTCATTTTCACCTTCCTTCCCTTCCACCATTACAGCTTTTTCTCTAACTGCATAATTAATGTGTGAACAGCAACGTGTGAATTTGTTTGTGTTCCAAAATAAGGAATGATGGGAATTTATAAAAAGAAGACAACTCGATTGCTTTGTACTCTTTAGAAAAATAAACATAGAGGAAGAAGATGAGGGTTTGTAATCCGGTGGCTTAAATTACAAAATAGATACAAAGATACTTCTGCAATTTCTGCAAAGGTAGCAATTTTTTGGCAAACTAAAAAAAGGACATGTATTTCTCCTGCTCTGTTTGGAGATTTAAATACATGCAGTTTTTATCTATATTTTTCCAAACAATATTTTTACTTTTGAAATAAAGTTAGAGCTGGTAGCTTAATGCATTATATTGCCTTCATCCTCAGTTTGCCAATGGGGATAACTTACACCCATCCCCCATACAGCAGTGAAACATTTTCTAGCCCCTTACTCCAAGTTGTCCCTCTGACATCAATAACTGATCCGGCAATTTTTTATTTTATTTTTTTTCACCTTTCAGGATTGTTCAGGTCATTTATTTACTTTTAAAATACATCTGTGCCATTTACTTTTAAATATACAACAGATATGAACACAGGTGAAAGACTGGAGGTAAGGGTTTTGTGAGCCAAAGGATTTTTCTTTTTTTCCAAAGGCACATAGATACCCCGAGGAACAGATTTACTGGCCTAGGCTCATCTGTCAAGATGTGATACATTCAGAAGTTTTGCAGAAAATAATCTTGACAAATTAATGCATTTGTGATTTCTTCCCGTGTGTGTCTGTGTGTGTCTATGTGTGTGTCTATGTGTGTCGTGAGCAAGGAAGGAACTTGAGGGAGTTAGTATGCTGAGGGTAAGTCAGTGGGCAGGCAGGTAAGTAGGAGACGGGGCAGAGTAATCAGGCTGTCCATAGCCCAGTGGCACAGAAATCTCTCTCTCTCTCACACTCACACTCACACACACACACACACTCACACACACACACTTCTCCAGTCGTTCATTTTCCTAATGATCTGCAGAGCAGCTAGAGGCAGGGAGCCATGTTGACTGGGAGACCTCTGCCTTAACCCTCACTCAGGGCAGCATTACTAATGATAGCGTGTCAGTCTTACTCTGCTGAGCATGTTGGTCAGTTTGTAAACTTCTCTTCTGTCATTTGAAACAACAACTAGTCGCACACCATAATTTACTTTTGTGATTTCACTTTTTATTTTAAGAAAAGAAAAAACTGAAGTCAACGTGAAGTAATATACGATGCACAGGCCGAGTTACAGGCATCACACTTCAATTGTCCAAGTGAGAAAACAGAATTATCCAAATTTCCCACAATCGTGTTAATTAAGTTGCATCTTGATCACATTTGTTAAGCGATCAAATCATCAATAAAGCATGTGTCATGCAAGAGAGCCAATAAAACACAAGCAACAGTCGTATTTTAGGTGTGTCAACAACAAGCGACAAACGACAAACAAGCAATGAGTAATATGTGACAAAATATTCCATGCAAATCCCATTAAGTCCAATCAATTCAGTCAGTCAGTTATTTCTCTACTCTACACTCTAATTATTAAAGATTAAAAAGTATCAGAATTTTTCAGAATTGGTCAAATGGTGCACTGATGACAGTTACATAACATTTTGATTATCATTCATTCACATGATTACTGCATTTTCTCAAATAGGAAGTGACCTGCAGCCTCATGCCCAGCTTCTCATAATGTTTGAAAGAAAAAAAAAAGATATTGAACAATATTTTATTATCTGCCCTGTTAAAGTTTATGCATTACAAAGTCTGCAAAATCTCAGCACTTCCTTTATCTTACTAGATTTAAAGCACTCTAACATATTAACTGGACAAAACCCTTCATTTGTTAGCAGATCTGCAGAAACATGAATAGAAAATGAATGTTATGTTTTAATTTTTAGAAATACAAGAAATAAAATGATCTTGGCATATTAAATTTACATGTTTAACATGTTATTCTGCCACACATGAGAATATGTGATATATCTAGAGATATATCTCAAGAGAGAGAGAGAGGGAGATTATCAGAGCTAACAGAATTGAGTTGACAGCAGTAGAGTAGAGTAGAGATAGACAGACAGAGATAGATAGAGATAAAGAGAGAGAGCGAGAGGACATATTCACGGTGTGAGGGACATGAAACTAGTGGCTAGATGCTCAGGTAGGAGGTACAAACCAATTCATGAGCCTAATATATGATTGTGTGCTCAGTTATAGTTTACTAATGTATGTAAACTTGCCAAAACAGCAATAACGGTTATAAAGCCCTAAGCTGTGCATGACCACAGTTGTGCATATATTGTTGTGTCTTTCCATTAAGCTAAACAAGTAGCATTACAGCCTTGCTACCATACCACCAATTTATAGACTGTAAACATTGTTAACTTTAGCAGATTCACAGAACGCCTAATACCAAATTTACCTTATAACACCCATTCCCATCTACTCACTCATCTCTCCTCACTTCTGTTGACCAGAAATTCTCAGTAAATATTTCTGGGAGGGGTAAGAAAAAAAAAAAAAAAAAACTTTCACCCACCCCACGTTTAGGCAAATATCAGGACAGACGTGGAGGCGAGTTGGCCCTAGGTGGCCATTAAGATGCAGCAAGCAGCGTTTCCATGCAGACACCATCTCCACATGGAAAGGTCACCTCCCTCCCTTTGCGGGTAAATACACAGACGTATACAAATGTGGTTGCGTGCTAAAATGGCTCACCTTAAGAAGGCATTAGGCTCTCTTCCACTGAACTTTACATCTCTCTCTTCCATTATCTTAACCAATGGCATTTCAACCTCTTCCAAAGTAGTGCAATGCTCCTAAACTACGCAAAGCCATTAAATCTCCATCTTCAAAAAACAAGTGTGATTTTCATTTGTGAACTGGGAAAGAAAAAAAGCACAGTAACAAACAAGGGTATGGTAATGTGATTCTATGACTGCCACTGGTGTATGTCATACAAAAGTAAGTAGACAATTTCGCTTTAATAACACTATCTGAATTAGATTTTAAAACTGAGCACATGCAGTCTACTAGGCTGTCTGTTGCTGTCATTATGAATCGGCAGAGCAACGAGGACTGACAGTGATTGACCAACAGTTCATCCTGTTTGACTTGAGATGTGACTCAGTTATGTTTCGTGCGATTTTATCCTCTTTGAGTCCTGTGCACTTCAGGTTCAGTATAAGGCCCTTAGCACCAAACCTGCCAACTGGGGCCTGCAAGCGTTGCTGCTGTCAAGTTGCATCCAAACAGGAGACTAACCCACACTGTCAGTGCCCTGCGTCTACTACCAACACACCTGAGCTGGGGTACTCCTTCTACTCCAGCCCCGGGCATAGCCAGGCTCTACCCACCTCTGACTATTGTGCAGGAGGGTTAGGTCATACTACAGGAAGCCTCGTTTTAGAAATGATGGTAGAGGAAGTGGAATATTTTAGAGTAGCGTTTTGGTTCTTATTCTATTCTGATGTATCCCTGTCCATCTCTTTTCCTCTCGCTACTGTTGTTGTCCTATATTAGTTAAACATGCCAAGTAAATAAAGAATACATCCAGTTCAGTCATTGATTTTCTTCTTCAGTTCATCATCTTTTTCCATCTCCCTTTTTTTAATCTAAATTTGTTATAGTTGTCCGCTTCTACCTGCCAGTGATACTGATTTTTCTTTTACTTGCAAAATGCACATTCTCCTTTTACTGTCATGTGTTATCCGTCCTCTTTTCCCTTCCTTTTGTGACAGTCTTTCCCGTTCTCCCTTTTGTTGTCTCTATCTTACCATCTCTCGCTGTCCCAGGGGATGACCATCTTACCCCTGGCACCAGATCCCAGTGGAAAGACAGAAGCCCCACCATGTGAGACTAGCAGCTCTGTGGTTAGTTTCTCATGCCATGCCGAAGTTGTGTTCCCGTGGAACTCTCTCCCACAGGGAATTCCCACCAGAGACAATGGGCAGCTTATCTTGGTAAACAACAGCTTCTTCCATACTATCCTACAAAAAGGTACAGACGAGAAAAGCACAAGAAGAAGCGCAAATATAGTATAATACTGCACAGAAGAAGAAACTAACAGCCACAATACTACGTAACCCCAACTCAGACACATCCCTCTCAGTGCTTTAGACGTTTAGAATCAATGGCAACACAATCACACTCACAATATGTAATTGTGGCTCCAGCTGCCTCTTTGATTTAGTCAAACAATTGCTTTAGTTTGCTGGAAAAATCAATAAGAACTAATTTTCAGTATCACCAAAAGGAAGAAAAAAAAAAGTCTCATCAAGAAAATGCATTGAATTATGGCACGGCTAGAATTCAAGTGCAGTTTAAAAAACAAGTAAGGCCTGTCTGATGTCACGATTATGTCAAAGTGTTTGTGAGAGTGGCTGATATAAAAGGATGGTTTGGTCTTGAAATTCATATCCACTTACTGCCAGAGCAGGCCTGTATACCTCTCCAAGTAATGGCTGTTTACAAGATAAAAGAAGAGGAAAAATAGCCACTTTTCCCTGCTCAGACATGAAATCCTCTTATGAAATTAGGCTGATAAAAGGGCCTTGTGACGTCGGCCATTTTTCCCCACGTCAAGAAAAACCTGTGTGTGAGCATTATTAATGGCATCCTTGTGGCATGTCATTTTTCTACATCTCCGACGCACTCCTGACAATAACAGCAGTGGACCGGGCCTACTAGGCGCTTTGTCAGAGCAACCAAGGAGTTGCCGTGCAGCCCTGTCAAGCTCCCTGATGCGGCTACAACCCTGGGAAGAGCCGCAAAACCTACTTTGCTGCGTGCGTAAGAGCCAAGGGTTAATTTTTGTTAGTTCCTTGCTGCCTTCGAAGGGGGTAGAGTGGAAAAATGAAGCTGGGCTGAAACAAATAGCAGCGTCTGGAGATACGTGTGGCCTTCACTTAAACAGAGCCATAAATCAGCAGACTGACATGAGCGAGGGAGGGAGAGAGAAAGCAAGAGAGACGAGCAAAACCAAAAAGTGAGACAACAGCAGCATAACATTTCCGATGTTATGATCTTTTATGTTGTTAGTACAAAAGCTAGCTAACATGCATGTACAGCACTATCCTATAAGAGGCTGACTCTGTCAATGATGGCTTTATTAGTTTACACATTTGAAACTAGAATTTCAAAAAAGTTATTATTAACAAAGCGAAGATTTGTTAGGGTGAAACCTTTGAAAAATACTTCTATGGTCTTAGAATATCCATGCAAAACAAAGTGCTTATGTGTTTAAATGTTAATGTGCACATCTTCAAACCATACATGCGTCCTCAAATGGCTGTGCATTTCAGCATCTGCCTCTACACAAATAAGCATTAACAAGCCTCTTTGGAGCTGCAAAGCAGAAAGGGGTGAACATGCATGTGGATTACATATAGCGAGCATCATTGAGCAGTGATAGTTTTAATGAAGTCCTTTGTGTTTAAACCTGCATGCGTGAAAAGGCCCGCACCGTAGAAAGCGCTTACATACTGTGCCACAAGGTTTGCCTAATTGCTAATTCATTCTCAGTCAGTCGGTAAGCTAAGGTAGGGGCAGAATCTAGGAGATCTCTTATGCATGGCCGTGCATGTTCCAGCTGCAACCCACCCTGTGTCCCTCATTTTGTCCTGACTTGTGAGGGATTACCGCAGTGTGGGCTTGTGCTGAGCTGGCAAAATAGAAAGGGATAAGAGGAGGAGAGGAAGCTATACCACCCTGAATGTGTCTGTGTTTTACATACAGGCCAAGTCTTCAAGAAACCTGTACCTGTTTGATTAGGACCCTGCTGAAGGAGAGATTAATATATGTCTCATGCTATAGAGTGAACTTGAAAGACAGAGAATGGCTTTTACAGAAGTACCACAGCAGATCTGGTTTAGATAAAGCTGGATGAATCAAATAGGATAGTCACAGTTATTCCAGCTGCACACTTTGAAAGTAAGCCTAATAGTACATTTTCAACAACAGAGCATCAGGAAAAAGGAGATCTGGTGTGTTTGTGCGATATAGCAAAGCAAGCAATTGCCTTCTGGATTTCCACAGTTTAGGCACAAAGTATGTGCAAATTATTTCATTCACCTGACACCAAAGAACAGCAGTTGCCTGGCACTTTCAGAGAAAATTAAATTAAGCGCCCGGAAAATGTTAGAGGAAAACTTGGAGGATATAGAATGGATTTATGGCTTTAAATCTGATGGAGCTTGATACTAATGCGGTATAAATCCTTGCCTTTCATTATAGTATTATATGAAACGCATTGGAATGGAGCGATGGATCCTATTTGACATTCCGTTACCAGAGCAGTTGTGCACAGCTTCACACTTAAGCCCTTTAAAGCTAATACATAAATGTAACATTACATATAGCTGCAGTGCTCCACAGCAGTTTTTTTTCCTCCTCTGACTGAATCAGCAAACACATGAAATTATTCTCCCAAATGGTTTAATTACTCAAACAGATTGAGGAGCGTAATGATGTTTTGCCTCTCCAATGGCAACAATGCTGCTAATCGGCTCAGCTATTATTCTGACAATGAAAATGAATCATAAGATGCTTGTTCCTTTTTTTTACAATATGTTAATGTTACACACTGCAGTCAGCTGGGCTCATGGAAGAATTTAGAGGCAAGCTCAGTGCAGTCAAGTGTGTTCACTGAATTGTCATATGTGAAATCAAAAACAATGCCCACCAAACTTTTTTTGCATTTATAATATGAAAAATTGTTTCCTTGCTTTTTTTTACTTGCAACAAACGTATCAACACATGAAGACACAAAGTAATTCAGAGTCTGAAAGGCAAGAATCTAACTATTGACACGTGACTCTAGTAAGAAGTAACTTCAAACACAAAGAGTTTGTAAAAGTACGTCTTTCTTCATTAACGCATCCAGCTCCAATTTAGTCCACAGGGGACCAAACAGGAACGCTGAGTCCTTGCTGGCCTGCCTGCACCCAAGGTGGAGGAAGCTAGATGGGGTCCATTTTGTCCCATGTCATTTGGTGCGGGGGGACGGCACAGATGCATTGTGCCCTATGGCGTGGCTGTGGCGGCAGCACGTATGGGCTCATTGTGCTGCGATTATGTAGGACGAGCACGCCGCCTGCTAATCCGCCTGTGGGAGGGTGCATGCCTGTGAATTATTGCACTTTGGGAGAGGAAGAAAGAGAAGAAGGAAGAGGCAGAGAGGGAGATGAGGAGCACAGGAATAAGAAGGAGAAGAAGAAGAAGAGGAGGAGGAGGTGGAGGAGGAGCGAGAGCCACAGAGAGAGAGAGAGAGAAGCCCCCTTGGCTGTGATTATGAAATGGTCTGTCACAGATTAAGGCTACAGGGATGCAGGCAGAGATGAGCCAGAGCCTCCCACAGACACACTGGCTAGTCAGGCTGCTTCATTGAGCTTACCTGAGGTTATACACGCCTCGCATCCATCGATGGCTGTACCGCGCACACACACACACAAACACACATGAAGAAGAAGAGGGAGGTGGGGAAGGCAATAGGAAATGAGCGGGAGGGAGAGATTGAGAACGAGAGGAGAAAGCGTGAAAACAAACATGCTCCAAATAGGCTTGCAATTGAGAGAGAAGGGAAGAAAAGGGAAGAGAGGGAGAGAAAACTGCGCCCAAGGAAAAACACAAGAAAATAAAAGGGAAATGGGAGAGAGGGAGCTTGAGACTGTTGGCAGCCACAGAAGACAGTGACTAAAATAAGACCTGTGTGGCTATTGTCTGTTTGCAAGAGGGCTTTGGTGATAAAAAGCCCACGCTATTTATCTTTCTCTTGCCTTGCCCTCCTCGAGAGCATAGATACCTGCAGATGTTTTCTCAACCAGAGAAAGAGGAGAGAGTAAAAGAACTGAGCGCACAATGTGTTCACAAAGTGGAGAACTGCGAGTCTTCTGCAGGTTTGTATAATTACACTGGGAGTCCTTATTCTAAGTATCTATTATTTTCATGCCTGGAAGCTTCAGAGGTGTGCAGCGTGGTGAGAAGGGTCAGAAATACTCAACTCTTCACTGTGTGATTGACAGCTACAGCCTGCACAGTTCTGTCCAATCACACGCTCCACTGTCAGGTTGATTCTTCCCCCGGCTTCAAGTGGAGAAGAAAAGATGTTGCCAGAGTTTGTTACAGCAGAAACATCCGTGTTTGATTGGCAGGCCGGCCTTCTTTCAGGACAGACAGAGCCAATCAGCTTAATTAGTCCAATGCTATTTCCAGGTTTTGTATCTACAAGGCTGGGATTTGTGAGTAAGGATTTAAGTTTCAGCCCGTTGTTTAAAGATTCACTGGGGCTTGCAGGTCTCATTCACTGTAAGTCAGATGGGGAGTAGGTGTACATCAGTCAAGCATTGGTAGGAGTTTCAACCAGGTGTAGTCAGGTGTTTTTTTTTGTTTTTTTTCCTGCGGGTGTGGTGGTACCTCATCTTTTTCGTATGTGTTTAGGAGAGAACAGAAATGAGTCATAACTCTGTTTTCTGTCTACAACAACTCTTATCTCTGGGCCACACTCTGAACTAGTTAATGTGTACAGTATGATACTAAAGGAATATGCTTGTCAGTTGGTGAATCGCTTCTTTCCCTACATCACAACCAGTACTTCAACAGTCATGCCCACATCGCACATTACAGGGCAGCGAACGTGTAGTATTCAACTTTTCCTTGAAGCAGATTTCTTTATGGCTTTTTGTGTCTACATCATGAATGTCTTTCATGAAAAACTGGAATTTCCATTCTCCAGTATCCATTTTTAACTAATCAGATCTCAACCCTTGCATGGTATCATTTTCTATTCCCTCACATCACGTCTGTTGACATCATTTCCCTAACAGAGCAACCAGCGATGGTAAAAGTCAAGTTAAACTGTGGAGAAAGGATACCCTGGCAATGCAGTCAGCAGCCAACCACTGCCACATGCCCACACTGTGACAATGCCACACTGTGACAAACCTCACCAAAATTATTATTTATCATAGTCTACTGACATTTATGAACAAATGTATAGACAAGTTCCTGCATGGTAGTTCATGCATTCAGAAACAATCTGTCTAATGGAGTAATGCTGTTTGGTGCAGTAGCTTGACCTGAATTAGTTTTGGGGGGACACCAAAATCAAACCTCAAGGTGATATTCCTTCCATTTTCCCATCAAGAAGGTGAATAAGATGAAAAAAAGAAGAGAAAGAAAGGTGATCTGTGTCAGCTGATGAAGGAATCTAAACGGGCGTTGATTCAAACTGGACTTAAACAGCAACAGCAGTGAAAAATTCCCACAGCAAGTAATATGAAAAAGCTCCACCAGCTGGAATATTCTGGAATATTAAGGAATATTAAGGAATATTAAATTTACTTTTTTTTCTTTTTTTTTAAACACGTGGGCATTCTTTGCAATAAACACAAATGAATAGGACGTACGTGAAATGAGTAAAAGTGGTTCAAACTGCCGTTACACTACATCTATTGCATAACAACAATGCATTTCTCTTATGAAGATGAAGGAGAAGCAATTAGTCATATTCAGAGTCTATTTATTAGTAATGATGCACAGTTCACTGGATTTGTGTACAAACTCATTGGCATATAGTAGCATAGCTTCTCAACCACGTGACAAAAGTGTAGCCATGCTGCTCCATACTGCATACACATACATTTTCTTACTGATCGCATTGTATTAAATGAGAGGGGATAACCCTTTGAAAGCAGTGAGTTATTACAACGTCTCGGCCTGACATGACTGTAACAACCCAAGCTGATGCCAGATAATTGCTCTTGTGCTCGCCACTTAATGAACATAATTACTGTACCACGTTCTTCTGTATTCACCCCATGATTAATTGTTACAACATTTCTTTGTTGGGTTCCGACAAATTACCCCCTCATACCACCGTTGCCATTTTCACATCAGGCAATCATAAAGTACGCAAGCAGGCACTCATAAAGACAGCCTAGAGCCACTTGAGAGCCATGTTGGGATTATTGGAGGAGGCAGAGGAAGTTAAGGACTCACCAATCAGTCACTTATTATCATTGAGGAAAGGTTTTTGAAGCTGTCATTTCATCCGGAGAGGAGAAGAAGGGGATCTCATGAGTACTATATCCGGCAAAAGCAGAAAGTGTCAGTTATCTGTTCACACACATGCATAAACACATTCTGAAGTGCACTGTCTTACGTGAGCACACACAAAAAAAAATATTAAAAAGGGGGGTGTCTAAATAACTACAAATGCTTCAGCACTCACTGATGCATGCACAGCCACTTTGAGCTCCATGACACCTGTCAACTAAAAGGAAAATATGTCCACACAAGTCAAACAAAATAAGTTCTAATCCGATTCTCAGGCTCACGTTTGGGGGCAATTAGCTTGGGTATTTTTCACAGACGACCTAATTGAGAAGCTGTCACCCAGTTAAGCAAGGCCTGTCTTAAGAGCATTTGCTTAATAAGCCATGGCCTAATGCAATAAGGTGCCTATTCCCAATCAGCCATGACAAAGACTAATTTATGCCAGGCCAAATGAGCAAGAGGAGAGGGGAGTCTAGGGGCTGAGTAATGATTGTGACCACTGCAAAGTATAATAAAAAAGGAAAAAGTAGTTTGAGAACACCTGTTCGAGACCTAATGCATTTCTTTTCCCGGTGTAAGTAAGAGCAGAGCATGTTCGATATGGCCTCCTGTTGAGAGGAATGTGCTTCTTTTCACGGCTTTGCGCCTCCATGCACATATATTCATGTATTTATACGCACAAACACGGTTTCATGTTCAGACACATGTATATAGCACACGCAACCCACAGCGCTCCTGTGTGATTGATTCAGCAGAGCATCAGATCGCTCACCGTGACAAATAGCTGGCTGACAGCCGAGCACAAAAAAAGCCCACACCCTAACACCTAACCTGTGAGGGTGACTGGGGGCAAGGAAGGGAGCTGACCTAGCAGCAGGCCGCTGGGGCTGTCGCCATCATACAGCCTTCTTTTTTTTCACTTCCCTTTTCTCCCTTTGTCCAAATCACTTTTTATTCCTTGCACTATTCCCTCTGTCTCAGTTTCAGCTGGGCTTTTTTTGTACTTCCCACCTTTTTTCCTACCCTTCCTACTTCTGCATCCTCCTCAGTATCTCTGTAAGGTATTCCGTCCCTCGATCTCTCTCCCTCTCTTTCGTGGGGAGTGATAGATTCCCCCTCAGTTCATTTATCCTGGAAGCGGAGGAGACGGCAGTGTGATGTGATCCATCTCGCCGGCGATGGAGGGAGCGCGGCGTCCCTGATCACAGGCCCTATCAATCTCACTCATAGGGGCCGGATCAGCGCTGCTGTCAGATAGCAGACACACATGGCCTGTTTGAAATGCTAGGACTTCCTACTGTACCTAGTGCACTAGCACTCACTGGGGAACTGAGTGTAGCTAAGACAGGGAGACCCACAGAAGGGATGTTGCTGTTTCTGAACCCCAGGGAGGGAAACACTTAAGGCATCCAGACGTAACTGGCAGGACAGAGGTGAAATGAGTTAAAACAAAACTCCTTTCTTTTCCACAGGCTTTATGTAGAAGTGGTGTGCAGAGTTCAGATACACTTTTAAAAAGTTGGTCTGCATCTTCAAACAATTTTTCTGCCATTAGTGTAGTGACGATGGATATTATTATTCCATCTTCATATCTGTCCTGTTACTATTCAAGTTATTTTGAGTATTTTAGGCATTTATGCAAAATGTATTTATTTTATATGGTTCCAGCTTTTTTTAATCAGATGAATTTACTGACTTTATTGATGTTTTGGCAAGATGAACAAATTCAATATTTGCAGTTATAAACGGTTGACACTTTGTCACTGGAGTTCCTTTACAGTTTGTCTTTTGTGTATTAAAACTGATTATAATAGAGTCAAGGGTAACCTAACAATCACATCAAACATATTATTAATAATCTGATGATTTGTGACATTAATTTGAATTCTAATATTAAGGTGTTGGTCTGGCAAGTTATATAAAAATCAGCATGCAGAACTTACTGGTTCAGTTTTCTGTCCAATAAACAATCGCTTCTTTATAAAAAAACAAAAAAACAAAGGCCAATCAGAGTAAAATAAAGGGATTTTCTTGCAGCAAAGATGTTTTGCCATTCAAATAAATTACCGTTTGATAAACAGTTTTATTTTTTGTTGATAAATGAAGTGGTGAAAGTTCCCTATCAGATGTGCAGTTTATTAATAAAACTTACACCGTGGCACACACTGCACGTTTCGAGCTTTGTCAGATATCGACAACATGAAGGTTGCTATTTGAACAGCAGCATTTCAACACATGTCAGCCCACATTTCCCAATATCCTTGCCATATGCTGTATCAAAACACATCAAACTCTCCTTGACACTCAAGTACACAAAATCACCCTCGCCCGTGACATAAACCACCCTTTACACACACTCCCCTTTACACACTCTGACACCCCTCAAAAAACACTTCCCTACTGACGTGTAACACTCTCATGCACTCATCCACAGACACTTCATAACCTGACATGCATCACCCTGACACGCACACACGCACACATCCACACACATCAAAAGCAGTGGGCTGTAAAGTGCTGTCCCTATCCACCCCAGACAGCGTCGACCAATCAAATTAGGCCTGATCAAAACATGCCATTCAAAGCCAGGGCTGGGGGTGGGCATTCGGTGAAGAGCGGCCGACGCTCTGACCTTGGGAGCAATTAGCATGACCAGGGAGAGTGAGAGACAGAGCCGGAGACTTAGGGAGAGAGAGTAAGGGGGGGGGGATGAGTAGAATAAAGAAATAGGTAATGCAAAAGCAGCCTCCTCCACACCCTCCCACCACCTCACTAAATCTGGAAGTAGGGGATGGAGCCCTCTGAGGGTCCTGTTCTTACCCACGTCCTCCTCCTCCTCCTCACAGCCTCTTCACCCAAGCTCCTCTAACTCTCTTGCCGCCTCCCAGAGTTACCCGGTACAACCCCTGGGCCCAGGTCTTCCCTCGAGGAAACCAAGGCCTCATCTCTGCATCTTCTTCAAACTTGCTCTCATTAGATTGTGCACATCATGTTTATTTTTACATATCACTGGGTCCCATACGACTGCTGTGTGCGCTCAAAAGAATGACACTATTACTGACACTTTGCTCCCTAAACAGACATTTTTATTTGTTTTCCAGTAATTAAAAAAAAATCTGTTTCTTCAATTATAATATCACTAGCTACTAATATAATACC
>VURO01048112.1:56079-66726 GCA_015108175.1 Pelvicachromis taeniatus
TGTGTGAGAACGGGAGGGGGGGGGGGGGGGGAGAATGCATGTTCAAGTCACTTTTGCACCGTGATCACTTTCAGACTTGAAAAACAACATCCCCCTTTTTACATCTGATCTTTCTTTAGGCACCTGAGCCATTTATTTATTTTGGCACCAACATTATTTTGGTGCTTAAAAATAATCAAACTAAACTAAACAGTGAAAATGGAAGTAAACAGTGAGTCAAAACCAAATGAAAGCAAAAAAAAAAGGGGAAAAAAAACAAACTTTCACCCAGGAGATTTTGGATGTTGAATCTAAAATCTCCTGGATGAAAGATGTCTTGATATGAGTAAAAATGAGCAGCACACCCTTTTCAAAGGATGTAACACTCCATGCAGGGAAATAAATGTAATGTCTAAATACATGATACTTACACCTTGAAGATATGAAAAAAAATTAAAAGACTTTTCTGTGTACATGCTTGCAAGTCCGCATTATAAACACAGAAACTAAAAATGAGCACACACCCTTGGAATGAAGCAGTATTTGATGGGGAGAGCAGATTAAAACTCGCCAAAGAGCCGCACATGTTCTACACTTCGGCGTACTCTGTAACTTTGCAATTAAATAGTAAATGGATCAATGTTTGTGTATGTTTGTGTGTGCATGTGTGTGTTGAGGGGCCTCAGGGGCCTGTCCTAATGAGCTATCTGTGTGCATTTCTAACAAGAGCTCGGTGCAGCGCCCACGGCACTGTCATCCTGGGCCGCGGCTGACCTTGCGCGGCTGCTAGGCTGTGTCGTTTGCTATATTTATGGCACCACCGCCACCTTGCTGTGTGTTTGTGTGCGAGTGTATATTCGCCAGTGTGTGCATTCCAGGAGGGCGGGAGTGCAGGGGGGCTCACTCAGGAAGCAAATACTGTGTATATCAGCATAATGAATCAAGTGGCAGAGAGAGAGAGAGAGCGAGAGAGAGGGAGGGTGGAACGGAGGAGTGGATGGAGAAAGCCATTTTCCCTCTTCTGTTTTCTACCCTCCCGGCAACCAACCCCTGTGGTGTCTATTCTCTCTATTCGCCTTATTCCCTTTTTTCAACGCTATTTTCTATTTTTTTCCCTTATTTCCCCCCCCCCCCCCCCCCCCTTTTTCTTTCTTTTTTTTTTTTTTCCCTTTCTCCCCCCCCCCCCCCCCCTTTTTCTTGGCTTGATCAGATTGCTTCTCCCTCTTTTAGCAGAGCATTAAAAGCAATCTTTCAGGCACTGGGAGTTGGGCTGGACAGAGCACATAAGAGCTTATTTCACTCCCCCCTCTGTCTCTGCTCTGGACATACGACATCAGCCCTGCCAATGAGTTTTGAGCATTAACAGCATCTGCACACAGTAAAATATATGCTGGTAGCATGCATCAATTCATGTTAAGCTACTGTGCAAGTATGCATGCAGCTATGTGAGTTTGGCACCAACCAAGCCAGCTGAATCACCAATGGAATAATAATAATGCATGTGCATGGAATCATCTGGACCCCCTGTTCATTTCTGTGGAGGGGAGGCTAGTGCACACACTCGCACACAAACACACACTTAGATACATACACGGCCTCAATATGCAAAGCTCCCCTGTGCTGGGTTAAGGGAGAGGGGCGTGCTGCTGTGAATACTCATCTGAGCCTGGCAGAGGGAGCTGTGTGTATCCCCCCATAACCTCGGGGCGAGGGGCAGGGGAGGGCACTCAATTTGCGTGGGATACACATACACAAGTAAAAACACACATCTGAAAATACATTGGCACACACAGGGACACAAACAGAGAAGTCAGACGAATACATGCTTGTACACCAACACACACACATTATAAACCATGCGTACACACATTCGCACATGCGGGCGATAAGAAAGGGAGAACTATGAGGAGGGGGGGGGGCGCCGTGACCAAAAGTAAAGTTTTAATTCGGTCCTCGGGGACACTGCTTACTCATCCAACTCCCCCAAGGACCGACTTCCTCTGAAATCTATTCAAATCACATCTCTCCTCCGCCTTTTATTGCATTTCTCATATCCCCCCATCACAAAGTGACAAATCACCACACACTTCACAGAACCAACATCACTTTCTCTCCATTTTGGGGGACAGATAGATTTGGGGGATTTTTACTTTTAAACTGATTAGAGAAACTCACTTCCTGCTGGTATTTCCATTATTTTCCATGAGCATCGCTGTACAGGAGTCAGTCCAAAGAAAGCTAATACCTGAGCAGTCGAAAAACCTGGAGTGTTTTGAGGAGGAAGAATTATTTACTTGACAAATTTGTAACTGCCACATAAAGTCCCACCGCGACTGTAAAAGAGGCTCACACACTTTCAATTCCCCATCTTAAATGCACATTGAACACTAATTTCATTGCACACTCCCTCTAGAACATGCAAACACACAAGTATAGGAACACACTCTGCAACTCAAATCCCACACTTTGTGCGAGTGTTCTCTCTCCATTCTCAATAAAGCAGGTGATGAGAGCGTCTAGGTCTAATTAGTTTATGCAGACGTATGAAGCTGGTGGGACAGGCAGCATTGTTATTATTTCTCTGCCAGCCCACTGCAGACACACACACACACACACACACACACACAACAACAGTGACACTTACAACGTCGTCTGCCGTATCCCCAACCACGCTCATCGAGGATGGTTGGGGGTGGTGGTGGTGGCGGTGAAATGGTGGGGCGGGTGAGGCTGGATGAGAAAGGGGGTGTCAGGATGAGGAGAGCCGGTGTGCAAGTGTGAGAAGAGAGGGAGAGAAGCGCCACTTGATATATTCGTAATGTTCCTTAATATTTTCATTTTGATGTAATTTGTGGCCCCGGTTTTTTAAATATCCGCTCTGTAATAATGTTTAATTTCAAGGGTCAGTCTGCCAAGGAGTATATTAAAGCTGATAAAACTCATTTTCCACAGGCCCAATATCGCGCCCAGATCAGGTTAGGAGGCCAGCCTCCCTGAATATTTCATCTTTTATCATGCCGATAATGGGAAGATGACAGAGGCGCATTATTACAATGAGAGAATTGCTCATTTTCCTGACGGGGAGGGCTGCCTGGCTGCTTGGCTGCCTGCTTTCCTGACTGCCTGCATCAATGACTGGCTGGGACTGCCGAAAGCCGAGGGCTCCACAGAGTGTTTGTCGCAATAAAAGCAATTCTTCCCTGGGAGAGGAGAGGTGACGAGTGGAGAGGAGGTGCAGGGAGGGGATGGAGGTAGAGAGAATGAGAGAGAGGTAAGAAAGAAAGTGAGAGAGAGAGAGAGAAAAGCAACTTTCTTCAACCACCTCACTTATTTGATTGCAATGAATAATAAATGTGTGGGCTTGCAGTTAGGGCGGGGAGGGGGGGCAGGGTGGGGGCTGAAGCAACAGCAGTCTGTGTGTGTGTGTGTGTGTGTGTGTGTGTGTGTGTGTGTGTGTGTGTGTGTGTGTGTGTGTGTGTGCGGCTTTGGTTATGTGGCAGGGGAGGGGGCTAGGTGATAATCATAGATTTGAAGAGGGTCTCCATTCCAAATTAACCAATTTAATTGAGCCATTAGGAAAGAACAAAGCTGAGGCTATAGGGCGAGACGTTGTTTGGGGGGGGGGTCACCTCTAACCGATCAGCAGTTTTGAGAATGGAACCTGCCCCGCACGCAAATGACTAACTGGACCGTTTCTGGCGCCAGAGCAGCTTAATAAATGGACCCAATCAAGGCTGTTCTGGAGACCACCTGTGTCCCGCACAGGTCAGAACTATTAGACCCACATTAGAGGGCCGTGATAGACGCAGGCGCCACTCCAGCCATCCCAATAATGAGGATAATAAGAGTACCATAATGGCATATTTATGGGTTGGAGAGAAGGAGAGGACTGGCTGCTATGTTTTAGGTTATTCTGAATTGGAGCAGGAGAAATGGGAGAACTCAGACCCAGAGTCAGGTGAGAGACTGTGCAGCTTAAAAAATGTACAATATCACAGCCTCCAATTTCAATTAGCGACATGATTACAGGACTTAATCCTTCACACATAAAGCCTTTAATGAAAAAAAAACGCAGCAAAGGAAAAGACCAGGAGTGATCAGAATAAAATTACTCACAAGAGACCTAGTTATGATACATTTCCATTTCCACTGGCTGCGCTGTGTGAAAGATCTGTCACACACCAGGTGGGCCTATCTTGGCATTTAATATGTTAATCTGTAATCTTCCTCTTCATTCAACTATTCTACTACAGGCATCACAGTGAAGGAATTTTCTCCTTTTTTGTCTTCCTTGCTAGAACTCTAATCGTAGCGGTTTTCACTGACCCCCACACACTGGGTGCAAGAGTGAATGGTGGGAAACACTGATGCAAGTTCTGCACCAGCTAATGACTTAATATACTGATCAACTTCAAAGACCCAGTCCTCAAATGTAAAAAGTGCAGTGTGCAAGCGTTTATTAAAAGAGATTGCCAAATGAGTTATGTTTCAAAAAGAGTGAATATTTATACGTATGCCCATTTGTGTTTATGTGAACCACAATCAAATTACCAATTAAACTTCAGTCTCACCCGTTTATCACCGTCTGATTCGCCTTCATAATTCCCATCCTTTTATTCTATGAGTGCATTGGTACATTCAAACAAAAGAGAAAGATCCTACGTTCCGCATTAATACCTGGAGCATTAATGTAATTAATGTGAACAAATGTAACCTCCAGATGCAGCTCTTGTTTATCAGTAGCCAGCAGCCATATGTTTAGGTACATTATCATCACCATCACCCCACCACCACCACCAGGCAGAGATACTGTGGTTGTTGTCCTGTACCTGATCCCGTCCAGGCAATGATCGGGTACATTATGAGTGTGTGCTACACAAGAAATATCAATGTTATTCATCTGAGAGGATCAGAAAATATTTCAAGTCCTGTGAAAAATACAAGTTTTGTTACGTCGTGTTTTTCCCGTGAAAAACAAAGTACACCCTATAATTCAACAGCTTGGAAAAGCAGCTTTAGCAGCTGTAACTTGAAGTAATCATTTTATCTGTAATGATTACTTCAAGTGTCTCACATCGTTTCAGAGGAATTCTGGCCCACTCTTTTTAATAACTTTGTTTTCGTTCACTGATGTTTGGTCTTCACAGCTCTCTTAAACACTGTGGCTGGACCTTAAAACATATTTTACTTGTTTTTTTTTTCCTTCTTTCCTTGTTTTCTCTCAGCACTGGATGGTCTGATCTCATTGTGCCATTTTCTTAACATACACCTGAATGCTCCAAACCAGCAAACTCCCAAAACACCTGCTTTCACAGAGGTTTGTCACTGCTGTTGATGATCAGTTAATCATGTGTATTTGATTAGCAGCACCTGACTGCTTCTTACTTTCTTCATTCCTGTGGAAGCAGTAAGTCAATAATTGTGTTCCCCATTTTTCACATGACTGTAAGTTTGCCTCGCGTGTTCTATTGTTCTGACTTTTAAAATAGACCGGCAGGTTTCGGAAAGATAACATAATTTCATATTATGATGAACTAAAGTTAGAAGAATTATCCAGACGATGATATCTTCGTAAAAGAGTTGAGTGGATGCCTGTTGTCACAAAGCTGAGAGAGAGAGAGAGAGAGAGAGAGTGAGAGAGAGAGAGAGAGAGAGAGAGCAAGAGAGAGAGAGAGGCAGTTTGTACAATCTAACATCTTTAGTTTAACAGCTTGTCAGCTTTACAGTTTTTACTGTAGAAGAAAAAAGAAGGAGGAAGAAGAAAGAGCTTTGACGACCCACCCATCCTTAGCCTCTTACTAAAAAGGTGCCAGACACTTTGGGTGCATCCCTGTGGAGAGGAAGAGGAAGTGATGAGTACCCCAAAGGGCAAAGGAGGTCACCAGTGACCAGTGTGACTGCCAACAACCCCAGGGAAGAGTAGGATGGAGTCAATGTGTCTGGACCCCAATGCCATTGCAAAAGAAAAAAAAAACAAAAGTCACTCACTGTGTCGGGAGGGGTGAGGATGAAGTGTTGGGCTGAGCTGGGGTGGGGGTTAAGGGGAGTGGGTGATGGTGGGTACCAGACTGGGGCACCTCGGGGGACTTTTGGGGAGGAAGAGCCATGCACCATGTCTCCTGCTACCAACCGTTGTTCCCTCATTTGATTGTGAAGCCATGAATAATGCATGGCAGATGGGACTGAAGGAGGGGGAAGGATGGAGGGGTGGGAAGGGGGACCTCAACCTTAAAGGGGCCCTGCCACAGTGGGAGTCATTACCGATGAACAACCACACTGATGAGCCATGGAGATAGAGAGAGCTAGGAAAGAGTCAGCTAGAGAAAGAGAGAGAGAGTGATGGGGGATGAATGTAGGAGAAAAACAAACAAGAGATAAAAAAAAGAGAACGAAGGATGCCCATGAAATCAGGCTTCTCAAATGTTGCAAGCATGCCGCTTATTGACTGTGTTTTTCCCTCCTGTTTTCATCACTGTAGATGATCTGTTGTTGTTTTCATCTGTACATTCAACTATCCATAATTAAACTCTGGAAAATACCAGTTTTTCTGTTTGTTTGCATTTGTTTTGGTGGTTCTTGGTAATAAGTTTTATCTGCACGCAGGCATGTGATGAGTAGAAGTACATGTATAGTAGAAACTTTAAATAATGCAGTCCCACTGAAAGGATGAAAGTCGAAGGCAAAGCATCCACTACGTAGGGCTGATTCATGATTGATTACAAAGCTTTAAGAATTTGATAAATTCTTTTCTAAAGAACATAACATTAATCAGCAATGGGCACATATGGCACCATGTTTACCCCCAGGACATCATTTACAGTCACCCAAGTGTTTATTGAAATAACAGCTTCATGTGTAACACCAGTGGGACTGTGATGTGGGCAATGCATATGTGGCTTTCCTTAAGACAGTGCTGTTAAAGTTGATCGTCTTCACAACTTTACAGACTTTTAAAGTTCACTTTGTTTACACCAATGGGTGGCTTTTCCTTCCAGTTCTTTCCAGCTCCAGCGCTGCTTCTTATTTTATGGTTTCCTGCAAATCTAATGAGCCAGATAGTACAACAACATTTTACAATCTGCAACTGACCTAATAACTACTTCTTCAAGGCTCTCTAAAGGAAATTCTGAGTTTTGTTTCTAAGCACATTTAACATAGACAGTAAACTCAGTCGTACTGATTTGTAGAGTTTAAACTCTTATTCATTTGGGTGGGTCAGGATCAAAGCTCAGTGAAGGGATAGTGCTTTCCAGGTAGTTCAGCACATAACAACTCAGTCATCTTATTTAAAGTTGTTGGACGACTGAAGATCACCATCACAACTGGCCCTAGAGCGACTATTTTACACAAAGTTTTACAAACTTTTCATAGGATTCACTGAAATCTACTCTTACTGGTGAGTAAGGGGGGGACTGATAAGAATTTAGTGATTTCTATTCCATTATCGATATCACTGAGTTGACTCCTTACTGATTCTCATTGGGTTCCTATCAACTTCGCTTTGAGAGTCACTCTTAGTTTCAATAGTCTCTAAGCAGCATGTCATTGTCTGTTCTGGATGCAGCCTGCACTTAACCATTACACTTTTATTTTTATTGCACAAAAAGATGAAAGTAATGTCCACCACAACGCTGTTGAACGTGCCACTCTTTTCCTAGTACCGTATATCTTCTGATAGTCGCCTGTCTCTTATTGACGCCCATTTCTAATAAACGCCGGTTTGAAAACATGTCACGACAAATTGACGCCGGCCTCCAATAGTAGCTGGGCGTCCTTCGACCCGGAAGTCCCTCCGCGCTGTTGTCGGTCCTCCCGCGTCTCATCAATCAGCCAGCTGTTTCCATTCAGCCGTCATCTACTACCAGCGCCATTTAAGCTGGATGCGCGGCGACCGTCAAAGAGGGATTATTACACTGAACTGGAACTGTCGAACCTGCTAACTGTGAGTTTCTGGTCTTTTACTTCCTCTCGAGGAGAGTCGGGCGGAGAGAAGGTAGCAAGGAGACACTCGGGAGCAAAGGAGGAGCACAATTGGGAACTGCATTATTTGTGTGTAGCACTGTAAATAAACCTTCTCACCTCAGTCTATAAACCGCGCCTGGGTCCTCTTTCCCTCTCACTTCCGTGACAATTCCGTCTGAGAAAGGAATAAGAGCCGGTCTCCAACAACCGCTGGTCTCTTTTAAACGCCGGGCCGTCCAAATAATTTTTTGAATAAACGCCAGGGCTACTATTGGAAGATATACAGTAAATAACAACTCTTTTATGTGTGAGTACATATATGATAAGGAATTATTACCAGCATGCGAAGTGATGATGTAGCAACTCTGTTTCCTGGTCCGAGTGCCTCTTGTTTTGGATGAGTGCCTTGTTTTTTAATATGCAGGAGTGCTTTGTCATGTAACCAGTAACACAGATTGATTTTACTATGAATTTATCCGTAATTATGACGGATTAATGGGAAAACAATCTAAATATCACCTTGAATGGCAAGTTGAGTTGCTCTGGGCATCATCAATCCCTGATATCCTCAACCAGTCGAACAGCACTGTTTGGGACTTTATGCCAAATGTTAATAAAAACCCAATGTAATGATTTGCAAATAACAATCAAAATAAAAACTACACCTAAAGCTTTAAAACTAATTCATTTGTTATGTAATATTGTTGTATATATAAAATACTAATAAATATTGGCTGAAAACTAATATTGGGCCTTCAGTCTGGATTGAAAACAGAAACTATTCTCTCAAAATCATTCTATTGGCTACAGAAACTATATGGAAAACACGTGTTAGTGAACATAGTTCAATCACTGAGTCAGGCTAAAATTTAAAATACAAACAAACAACTGATACATGAACAACATCCTTTAGCCACAGACACATTCTTTGACCCTAAGCCATTTACAGTAGACTGTGGTTTGGTAAATGTAGGACAGAGAGTAGAGGGATCATTCATTTTCTTATCAGCACACAGTTCAAAGCCAGGATACAGAAAAGAAAGTTTCCACAGCACTCTGAGGCTTATGATTCAATAACGTAGATAACATAAGCACCTTTAGTAACAATAACCTAAGTAGTTGTTTTCTGTATGACTTTCACTAACAGTCTCTCACACTGTGGAATTTTGGCCCTCTCCTCTTTCCAACGTTACTTCACTTCCCTTGGCCTGTCCCAAAACCTAGGCTACATCCTTAGAAGGCCGCATTTGTAGACCGGTTACGTCACAGTGACGCGACGAAGGCTGTCCCAATTCGTAGACTCCTTCAAATGCGGCCGACAAATGTATCCTTCATTTCCCCGAATTTGAATTCGGGTGTATCCTTCGTGGCCCAACCTATCCCAGAATTCATAGCGCAGCCCAGCAAATTCCAGTTTCCAACAATGGCGGCAGCTACTTTGTTTTAATAGAACTCTTATTAGTCTTTCTGGGTCACAAAATAAACTTTTAATATAATTTCGGGCGAGAATGTAGCTGTGGAAACTTCAAATATCTGCTTGGTTTATCAAGACATCACGTAATTGCAAAAGTGCCCCGAGTTTATTAAACTCCACCAAGACAGCTGGTGACGCAAATCTGAAGGCTAGACTGTCCCATTTCACAAGCCTTGCACTTCCGGCCTTCACGGTCTTCGAAGGACTCGGCCCACATAGACTGCGAAGGCCGGGTCCTCCGAAGACCGGTTGCGGCCTAGGTTTTGGGACAGACCTATTGACATTTGCAGGTCACCACAGCATTTCAGTCGGTTGTTTGGTTTTTTGCCAAGGTGGCGCTGTGCTGTATGGCTGAATGTCCCCAATTCTCAGCTGTCCAAAGGACATTTTTCCAGAGTTCTTGTGGTTTCTTCTGATGCAACTTTCCAAACAAATCCCCTTTAGAGACAAGAAGCTTTCTCCTGGCAACCCTTCTTTAACATTTACCATGTAAACTAAAGTCTGTAGAGTCTGATATGTAGCTGTGGGTATTTTGCAATTTCTCTGAACATTACGGTCTGTCCTTGGAGTGAATTTGCTTGGATATTCATTCCTGGGAAGATTGTAGTATTGTGTTAACTACTTTTTTTAAGTCTGTTTTTATAGAGAAGGGCACATTTGATGATGATGATCGGTCATCGAGTGCATTTGATTAGCAGCACTTGGCCACTACTTATCCTCTTAATTCTTATACAAGCAGTAAGGGTGTACAGTACTTAGGTTGCACAGGAATGCACAGAAAAGTCCTGTGAAAATGTTTCACACCTGTATGTGATGGGGGACATGGCATGGGTAATTTGCACATCTATGAAGACCCCAGTAATTTTGAATGACATCTACTGGATTTGAAGCAACACATGCTGAAATGCAGTGAGCACCGTTATCAGGGAAATATTTGCTTATTTCAGCAAGACAGTGACAGACCACATTTTTCATGTTTTTTTTAAAAGCAAGGTTTTGTAGTTGAAGAGCCAGGGCACCAAACTGATCTGCCTGCACTCCTGTCAGCTATTGATAACATCATAAGCATACTAAAAGAGAGTACACACAAAGGAGGACACTGTTCAGCATCAAGCAAGAACGGAAAAAATCTGGCTTTGAAAATTAGAGTAAACTAAGCCCTCACTTTCCAAACACGAGGTGATGCAACAAAGTGGGAAGTTCATTCAAAAAGGAAATACATGTGTATTTTT
>VURO01048112.1:66746-79535 GCA_015108175.1 Pelvicachromis taeniatus
ATAAATAAAAAAAAAAAAAAAATTGGATTTTTAAAAAAAAAAAAAAAAAAAAAAAGATCAATTTCCCTTCTGCTTCCAATAAAGTACTGCCTTTAAATTATTTTGAAATCACCTTATTCTATAATAAGTACCACAGCTTTTTTGGAAACAACAAATAATAGCCAAAAAAATAATTAAATCTTTGAAAAGCAGTTACTACTTCATTAAATGTTTAGAGTGGAAATGTAGAATTTTGTTTTTGTTGCTTTTTGACTATAATCTATTATTGCAAATTGTACCTAAAAGCAGTGTGACGCCTTTAAAAACCAACTGATAACGCAAACATACTAAATAGTTAGCATATTATTTGAATATTTTAATACGTAATTAATTAATTGAATTTAATAGAGCAACTGACACACACACATGTACCATAAAGTGTGCTCGCATTGGACAATACCAAAAACTCCCCCCACCCAAAAAAAAAAAGAAACTCATACTTGCAAATCCATAGAAACACAATTTCTTTCCACATATGCAAGTTGGAGGAACAGGAGGTGGGTGGGAGAGGGAAATGAGCAAAGCCATCCAGCAGTATTGCTGCTTCTAGCAATGTGTGTATGAGTGTGTCAGTGCAGGTGTGTATGTTATCTTATGTGTGTTTGAGAGCCGTTCCTGCGGCAGCAGCTAAGGCGCTGTACCAGCACTAGGTGTTATCACTCATTCTGATTCCGTATTACAGCATGACGGATGGGCCCCCGCGGGCCGGCGAGCGTCGCCACACGCTTATTACCGCAGCTCTTAAGTGGGAGTTGATTTAGCTTAAATAGGTTGTTTCATAAGGAGAAGACACCGGCGCTGTCACCACTGCTCTGCTCCTCACTACAGCAAACCACCACTCTAATTGAATAATGCCTTCTTTACATACCTATTAGGGTGCTTAGGTACAGAGTGTGCCCCAATAATTGCTTATACAACCTGGCTAATTTGGCCTTCACCCTCTGCATGCACAGACACGCACACGTGCACAGACAACCCTTCTCTCCCTAATGTGTAATATTCATATCTCTAATATCCATGGTATGTGCATGCTCTATACTAATTTTAAAGTATTGAGTGAAGCTCATTACTATTGCTCCAGTGATTTAGAAACAACAAAACAAATAGTCCTATATGAGTAATAAATCCAGGACTTGATACTGCATATCTAATTTGATATTTCTTTAACCTGAATCCAATGGAATCACTGGATTCCGAATGCTATAAAAGTGCAAATAGACCTACAATCTAAAGGATTAGTGTTTCATTTGCATATCACAGAGATAGTTGAGCATGCATGTTCCAATAATACAAGCGCCATGCTGTTTAAGCATGGAGGTGGTTATGAGGGAGGAGGCTTGGATAAAAGCACTTCGATTAACTAAATGTTGATCCATTTCCCTGTCTCCGTTGGCTTTGAGAGATTATTGCTGATGCAACAGTGCGATGGCATGTGAATTGTGCACCACTGTGCAATGGAACCTGTGCCAACTCTCTGTAAGTGAACAAGGCACCATGGATTCTTGCCAGCAACAACATACTCCCAGGGAAGCTGGAGTTGGCCGTCAATCATGAGCCCTCAAATGGAAATGCACCCTATTCTCACTAGCCCACCACTTCACTCAGTTTGTCAGACAGACATAAATTCATACACTTGCAAACAAACAAACACACGCATATACAGAGGCACTGAAAGCAAAGGGGCGGGGGCAGAAATAGGTGAGCACTTTGAGTGGAAAGTTTGATAAGAATGTCTTGATTAACCTAGCAGCTGCACAAAATTTAACTGAGATTTCAGGACATCATGAACAGCATGGGAATTTTACCAGCTTGGTTGCCTTAGGTAAGAAGTGCTCAGGTTAGAAAATAGTTTTACTCACTGGGCAGAATTCTAAATAGATTTGGTAAATGCTAGACCTGCTATACAAGTACCAACCCCCAACCCTCCTTTAGTAAGTCCCAGTAGTTTCATGTTAATTAAAATTATATTCAGAATTAAAAGAGCACTTTATCTTTACACTGAGCTGAGACGTCCTTGTCCCCCTTATACAAATTTCCTCTCTGGTTATGTTAACACACAGTTTCTTATTTTAAAAGTGGAGAGTGACAAGCTAGTATTCAGTGTCTGCAGAACCCTCTGAGGGATTTTTTTTATTTTGGTTGAGTACAATAAATTTTTAGTTCCCTTCAAATAGCCAGATTTTTGGCATTCCCCGACAATGAACAGCTACTGTGTTGGTGTACTCTAGTTATATTACATTGCTAGTTTAGTTAAACATTCTGTCAATACTACAGAAAGGTGACATGACAGGACTCTAAAAATGATGGCTTTGTGGTTTGTTCCTCCTTTCAAAAGACAAAGCTCAATCCATACTAGACAATGACTGGTTGTAGGATGTTATTTTTAGCAGCTGGCCAGCATTAAGTTACTGTTATGTGTAATCAGCAAAAACGCATCCCTAATCGGCATCTGATTGGTTAGATGTATTTACTAGCCAATATACGTTGTTTGGGTCAGCGAGATGATTTGTTATGCAGAAATGTCAGTACGCAAAACAGGACTAAGTCTTGGCAGTCTTGGCTCAATACAGCCCTCATCCAGCCCAACCATGCTTATTTACGGCAGATACACAAAATCCTTATATGCGGTCGGGTTTATATTTATTATTACCTTATTATTATTAAAATCATAACCCATAATCAGCAACAGCTATTGTATGCTATTGCACAGACTTTGTCATATTCACACTAATATTCATTCTCTATCAGAGTAGCGTTTTAGTTACACTAGTTGCTATCCAGCTGCTGAGCTGACACCGTGTGGATGTACTTGTCTTTTTCGGGTCAAAAGAGAAGCAGTCGACTGCATACATGCATAATACCAAATCATATTACAACTCATCCTTCCTCTGTGCAGGGAATCCAAGTGGTATGAGATGAAAATATCACAGACCAACCAACCTGTTTTACTTTCTTGGAAAAAAAGTTGCTATTACCAAGTAACATAAACTTACCATTAATAATTATTAGTAATAATCACATATTCAGTCTCAATCTACTTATAACAAACATACATGCATGCACACGCACACACACAAACCCTCCACCCCCTCCCTATACAAACACATGAGCAAACACACAAAGAGAATCTACTCAAATTCACATGGGGACAATCACACACAAACATTTACAAAATGTACATTTGTATAGTCTGTACACATGTGCCCACACATGCTCACAACCCCGTGGGTGCTTTGGTGTGCCAACCCGCTCTCTTTCCCATGCGTGTTGGCTGTGCCCTCTGGTTGGCGGTGATTGATGATGGCCATGGTGAGGCAGATCATTTGGATGGCCCCATCTACACAGGACGTAAATCAAATCAGCTTTGCTAATGATTCTCAGACGCTCATCTGGCAGCCATGGCCAAAACCCCATTGCATTTTGCACAGAGGGACAAAAGAAACATCAATAAGTCCCAGAACGGTTTTATTTGACCACTCATTCCAGAAACTGATGTCCAATTTCTTTGTGAAAGATAGATCCCCTGTGTGTAGGGACAATCATCATGTATGTGTGGTGTGTGGACATGTGTGAAAAGTTTGATGTGAATACATGGATTTAGATATGATGCGAGGTGATGTCACGATACTGAATAGGGAGAAGATTGCTTCACTTGGATATCCAATATCAGCTCAGCACTGGTGACAAACTTAAATGTGACACAGCAATCAAACAGATATGGCTGGAGAAGAGAAAGAAAAACAGAGAATGAAAACTTTAGCCTCCAGACAACTCCTGCAGTCTCTGAATCGGTCTGTGGATCCAATCCTGTTGCTAGCTGTGATGTGATGGATAACCCTGGCAGGCGAGAGGACCTCAGCCCTCAGGCCTCCATGGGTGACCCATTACAACTTTTCATTAAAGCGTCTGTCTGATGCACCGCCTTGATTTGTCCATAATTTATGATGCCATTACAAGCTAATTAGTGCCAGGATCCCTCTGCCCTGCTCAGCATGCCAGGCCCTTGGCAGTTAAGAGGGCACAAACCGCTGGCATTGGTTTCCAAATACTAGCAAAGGCTACTCTCCCACAGACAGTTCATTTTGTTCAATACAAAAACTAGTAAAACAAGCAGCTCCTTTACAAAATAACATTTTAAGTCATGCATTAAAAGCATGAAAGTTATTTTCAATCATTATCCAGGTGTAAAGCAAAAATCTGTTCTTAAGTGTTTTGAATCTGTTTTGGTGCTTGCGACTCCCTGTCATCACTTCACAACTAAACTGTGGCACGAGATTGACCTTGTCCTTGAATTTGCTTTTGGTTTCTGTAGGCTTTGATCTCTGGTAGCTATCACTGCCAGTGCTCACTCTCACTTTATCCTAAAGCAAACCACATCATCTGCTGCTGCAGTTTTTATAGTCTTTGCAATCATCACCAGGCGTGCAGCACAGGATTTTGCATGCTCTGGATTGCTGCACAGTGACAGAGTACCAGATTAATAGATGAGATGATTCTAAGTGTCCCGTTAAAAAAACCAAATGAAAATTTGAATTTCTTTGTCTTTACAGTTATTTGACCTTAGGTGGAGAGGACGTGCAAACTTGAAAATGTGAATCATCTGAATACAGAACAAATGTTTAACAACAGCCTAACAGAGCAGAGAGTGACTGTCCTCAGCAGCTTGTCTAAGGATTGGAGAAGGTGGGGGGGGGGTGTCTCATCAAAGCCAGTGCACCCATGCATGAAAGTCAATCCACTGCTTGTGTGTGTTTTATTTATTCATTAGTGACACGCGGCTTGAAAAGGAAGAAGAAAAAAGACAAGAAAGTTCCATTCAAATAAGCATGGCATCCCTGGAGCAGGATTGTAAGAGAGAACAAGAAGGGGGAGAGATAAAGTGTGTGTGTGATTGTGTGTGTACGTCTGTGTGCATGTTTATGTGTGCGGAAAACAGGGTGCTAGAGAAAAGGGAGATGAGGGAAGAGTGGGATGACTTCTTTTAATTTGGGGAACCCCTCGGGGGAAATCGAGCCCGTGAACACGCAATTACGACAGTCATCAGTGAACCGCGCATGTGAGGAAGTGGGGCATTGAGCGTAAAAAGAAAATATCAGGATGGAGAAGGAGGAAATGATTTGAAGTATTATTATCTCAAGTCTCAGTCACCCCGCCCCCACTGATAATCAGTCAAATACAGATACCAGTGTACAAAGCACACACACACACACACACACACCTCCCCGTGCTTTATTTTGGAAATGATGAATGTAACTAATACACAGGTAATCTATTACAATTAACTGACAGCAATGATGGTGGGGGAGGGGCAAGGCCATCATCATTGGCCAATTATCATCTTATTATGGATGTTAAGTGGCCTCATATTAGGGTCAATGCCCCTCATTTCAAGGGAGAAAATAATTGTTAACCTCTGTAATAGTGATACACAGAAACTATTTAACACACCCCAGGGGGATCTCTGCAGCCTCATCAGCACATCGGCCAGAAGTTCAAATTACTTTTAAACAGAGGACTGCGCTTTTCCTGTGTCTTTACATGACAAGGGGAGTCAAATATCCTATGCTGTGCTCACTGTAGGTACTGCAAAATATTATATTTTGGTGGTGTACAGAGCTAACCCTAACCCTTTATATCTTATCCTACATTACAGAATACAATGCAGAAAAATATGCAAGGGCTCCATAGAAATGGTTCCTTCAAACAGACTCTATTGTTTGCATTTGTAATGTAATTGCTAACTACTATGTGAAATACTCTGATGAAAATTAAATAAAAATCTACTACTGATCAGCTATGCCTTACATCCACACTAGCATTTTTGTCATCTTCATCTAAGAAACCATACAGGCAGTGGTGCTGTGTATTGGGAGAAGTTTACAAGTGGTGTGGTGAATTAAAATAAAGAAAAGAAATAAATCAATAATAAACTAAAAAACTTTCAAAAAAAAAAAACTTTCTCGTGAACTGTTCTTCACCTTTAATTCATTTTTACGTCTACTCCATATTTTAAAAATAAAATGCAATATAAAATACATGTCTTTGAACTATTAATGTAAGCTGCATATAAAACAATGATTGTTTACGAGGAGCCAGACTAATTACTTTACTGCTGTATTTGACAAAATAGCCCAGCTGCATACATTTCACACAATCCAGAGAGACACACAGTCAATATTAAAGAAGTCGCCAATTCACGCTTGCTGAACACATGACCGAGATACAGTTACAACAATTTTAAGTAATCACATTTTGGACTCATGGCAAGTAGAATAAACTTAAAGGGAAGTATGAGATTTGGTCCCTTCCCAAACAGTATATGCAATAGAAATGGAAAGTCCTCTGAGGGTATATGCTGCACTGCACTCTCCCTCAACAGTGCACAGGAAGAGACGAGAGACCTAGCTAAGTGTTTTCCAATAACTTTTTCTTTTGAGTCAGGTGAAACTAAATCCATTTAGTTTGTAGATAACAGTCAATCTTATATGAATGACTCTCCTAAGTCAACCTGGGGTATATGATTTTAGGAAATCACTATTTGCAAATAACTTTCAATTTCTTTCCAGCTTAAATCAAGTTTTTCAGGAAATTCTCTTTGTGGTATATTGCATCTGGCTGAGTGGCCTTTATTGTGCTGGCTCTCAGGTGGGCTTTTATATGGGAAGGCTGGACCCCGGGGTCCTGTGTCGCCTCTGGCAGATATTGAGACAGACACTGGAGTGACGATCTTTCCCAATAGCCTGACTGCCTCATTCAGCAAATTCTCTAAGTGAGTTACCTGTCTAGGAGGGTGGTTTAGATAGAATGAAACACTCACTTGTCACTTATATTAACCCTCTTATACCCCTTATCCCCCACCAACACCTCCCACCAAACCCCAGAACCTCATACTATTGCTTCCACCCTTTTTCCCCGGCTTACAAAATCCCCATCTTTTTTCTTTTCTCCCCTACATTAACCCGCAATTCTCCCTATCACACCCCCTGAAGCCAAAATCATCTTCATTTTGCATAATGCTCCATTTAAACTGATAGCAGTGACATAAGGAGGGTGAGATGGAGAAAATGGGGCATCATCAAGCTTTGTTCGCTCTCTCTTCCTCTCTCTCTCTAGCTGGCTTGCTGTGACCCCTGGTGGCAGTTATGATCCACAAGGTCACAGTTGGTCCGTTGTCCCGTGAGCCACACAGAACTTCGTCCTCCAGTAAGCGTGCTCATACGAAGCCAAACAGTCAGTCTACGACCACTCCTTAGCACAAACACACACACACATATACACACAGTATATACTACACTCTGCTCATCCATCTACCAAGCCTTACTCCATTCATCCACCACCTTGTGCTAGTCAAGTGTGGTTCTGTGAAGCAGGAGGAGCAAAGTAAGACAGGAAATCTATTACACTGTCAACGTGACGCTGATTCATGGCTCCCGTGAATGTGTTGCATGGAAGTGTGCATTTTTATCAACTAGTTACGAGTTATTACGACATAGCGTGGCCATGTAAGTGGAAAAAAATATTTAAAAATCTTGAGTTCTTTTGAGAGACAAATAGTTGAAAAAAGAATTTATGAAAAAAATACATCAATGACTTTTTTACAGACAAATTATTACAATTATTCTTTTTTTTACTGTACACTGGAAGTGTTGGGTAAAATGAGTTAGTGTAATCAATTGAAAAATTTTAGTAACACAATAATTGAACTACACTAGCTAAAATAAATACATAGCACCCGAGATCAAAGTTGACTTTGAAAAAATAATTTGAAGAAACCATATTGAGTACTATATCCTACAAAAGCGCTTGGAATCTCAATGTTTTACGCCTCAGCTGTAAAAGCCTGCTGGGGTATTGTCGTCACCCTGCCGGATCGTGACGCAACGTGAGCATTTTGTGAATGTAATAACACGTGAACAAGGCGAGGTAGAAACTTCAAATTGAGACCATTGGCAAGTCTATGAGGAGGCTGGGTGGTAGCACTGGTGGTTGCTGGTATTTTTGCAGGTCTTTTAGAGGTTGTTATGGGTTAAAAACTACTAGGATTACACTTTTTGAAAAAAGCATATTTGCAATATTAAACAACTAAACACTGTAGAAAAGATTAAGATGTCTTTTTGTGGAAATAGTTTGCTGCTGACTTATTTCCACTAGTTGTTTCCTTAATGATGAACATTATGTAAGTCCCGGACGTCACCAATAAATGTATAAAAACAAACAAGATTTTGGATGTACAAGCTTTTCCCCAGGCTTCAGCAATTTGTTAATATAGAAAACACACTGTTGATCCTAAATCAACTCATCGTAGCTGTCAACATTCATTCTGTTTATGTATCAGATATTATAAGAAACAGAGTAAATATTCAGAAAGAGGTTCGGACAAAAAACAATGACAGAAGCAAGCACTGCCGACATCTCTATCCATCTTTCCCCATGTGACGCGTTCTTAAATATTCCAATCGAGAAGTGGGCAGAGACACAACACAACCTCATGAATTCAAATGCTCGATGCCCGGAATGCCAATGGTTTCTGTCTTTCCTGCTGCTACCAATTTATATTTTCCATATGGGTCTTTAAACGGCAAATGGAAGTCAGTCTGTGCCCTTTTATCCCACCCCCCGCCCCCCTGGGGAGAACAACGGTCAAAAGTCAAGGAAATTCTGATTCCTCTGCAGAGCACACCAAGGGCACCTAAACACAAACCAAACAGCTCCCACCATGCCTGAGCGTTGGCAAACTTGGGCTCCCTCCCTCAGAGATCTACTAGTATTCTAAATGGTAATTATTACACACTCACACACATACACACACACACACAGTGCATGGTCTGCACAGATGAAATGCAAAAGACAAAGAGGAGAAAGGGAGGAGTTCTGGAAGAAACTGAAAAGAAAATGAGGTGTAGTGCAAAAAAAAGGAGGAGAAATATAGCAAACTAGAAAAAAAGAGAGAAAAAAAAGTGGTGGGTATGTAAATGTGGAGTCAGAGAGTTCAGGAGGAGAGAGGGAGTATAATGTGCTGAGCTGACCTGGGGGCCGCGGGGCTGAGTGTCCAGGGGCCGGTGGGGGACGGTGGCCAGATCTCTGCGGTTATCATTATGTTGAGGGGGATCTCTTCTCCATCCTTCCCTCAATCCTTCCTCCTCTTCTATCTCAGACTCCATTTCTCTCCCAGGGCAAAGGTGAGTCGGGCTGGGGAGCAGAGGAAGGTGAAGGGTAACACAGGGCGAGCTCGGGGTCGGTGGCTGTCGTTAGCAGTGCAGCTTGACCTGCTCACCCATAACTTGAAGTTTTACTCCCAAAGTTTTTTTCCATCTTTTTTTTTTTGTCATACACTGTCTTGTTCTCTCACTGCTGCCAGACCAAGCTAAGATAAATGAAACGTCCTCTCCTGAATTTTAATAGGTCAAACGTGTCACTGTGAGAACTTGTTGGAAGTAGTTTGCCAAAAAAAAAAAATCAAGGACTCAAACGATAGAGATGATCATAGAATTCTTACGCATGAAAATCATGTTTTGTTTTCTGGGCCGGGGGAGTGCATCTATGCTAACAGTTTTTTTGAATGTCTTGTGTATAATACATTATAAGCACTTTAATAATACACAATATGTGGACGATTCATGGCCTGTGTTAAAAGAATGACTGAATGAATTTGAACCTGGCAACATAAAAAGAATTAAATCCACATCTACAACTTCAGCTGGGGAAAAAATGTTTCAGACACGTCGTGACGGTCTATTCTACCAAAGATTTTGGATTCTACTGATGTCACTGACAATCAAAAGTAGAGGACAAACCTGTCCCTCATCACTGTTTGGGGGCAACTGATACAGAGACAGGAGGAAAATCTTGGAGAACTTGGGAAAAGTAAACGGCCTCATTGATAAATAGCACAATCACCCATACAAGCACATTTTCTACACCTAAGTGCTTTCTATCTAACATTCACGCACATTCAAACAAATGTATCGAAGACCAACTTGGGGTTCAGTATCTTATCCAAGGATACTTGGGCTTGCAGACTGGAGGCTTAGTTGTACAGGGATCAAAACACCAACCTTCTGATTAGTAGATGACCTGTTGTAAAATCCCTGAGAGTATAGCACAATAGAAAGGCAATGGTTACATATTGCAGTTTCTGCCTTTCATCTGCCTCCTCAGTGGCATCCTCTCAAGGCTTAGTCAGCTATGCTCTCTGGAACGCATAAGAAATCATATGCAGTCACAGTACTTCATGCAGCACTGACCCAAACACACTGGCTAGGGCTAGAAAGACCACATGCAGGTGTTTCTTTTCTGTGTGCAGATGACATCTGCATCTCCCAAGCAGCTTGAAGAACCGCCTGTCCCTACCTTCTGAACTGAGGTGTCAATTAAGTTGTTTTTTTAGCAGGAATGCAAAAACCTTTGAACCTCATTCCAACTATTGGTTGTTCTCTTCCTCCTTTTATATAAGCGCCAAATATGTGAGGATTTCCTAAAAAACTCCAGCACGCAAGCAAAACAAGATGAAAAGGTCTTATAACAGCTTTTATGGTGGGCACAAGGTTTTATACCTTCAGCATTCCTAATGTTTTTTACCTCCATGTGTCAAAAATCTAGCCCTCCGACAGACTGGCAACCTTTCCAGGTTGTACCCCCTCTGTCGCCCAATGGCAGCTGGGATAGAGTCCATCCTCCTCGTGACCCTGAATTGGATAAATGGAAGAGAATGAATGGATGGATGATTTCACAAGGATACTTTAGACAGGCCTGTAGGGCTAGACCTGTCTTAATTTAGCACCAAATAAATATTGACAACTTACCCCTAGGCTAAGTAAAGCTTAAGACTGATGTTACCATGGTAACAATCACTGACACTTGCTTTGAAAAGTTGCACTCAACCAAAAAAATAAGAACAAATGAGAGCATAGTTCATAATTTGTGTGCTAATCTTCTCGTGGAAAGAGAAAAGAAAAGGGAAAGTGTTTGTGGAGATCACAGAAACCTGTGGAAAATACACAGCAGTGAGATTGTCACTCGTTTTTGTTTGCCCAAGCAAACCATCCTGTGCCTAACTAAAGACACCAAACGGGTGTCACGTTCAAGGACAACAATAGCAAGCAAACCTACTTGCTAGATACCGCGATAGCAGCAGTCAGGTGGCTGTGGTACTCTCAATGCTGCGACTATAAATATAATTCTGTATTTATCTTGCCTTTATTCCCAGTCTTACTGTTTCTTTGCATTACTTAAGATTTGTAATAGCTGCAATAAATGCTGAGCAAGGCCAGTGCTGCTCTCAGCCTGTGTATTAAGATACCTGGCATATTAAACATACATACAGACAGCTTTCATTTCAGCTTGTTATTAACAATTTATAACAGCCTAACAAGCACACTGTGGTTCTGTAAAACATGCCAGCAGTGGATTGGAGCAGTTGAAACGCTCATTCCATATTTAAGCTTTCTGGACATGTCAGTTCGGTTTATATACAGCATCAGAAATCCATTGTAATATCTTATGAGTTTGTTCATAATGTATTATAGGCCACGACCTTTATACAAAGTGCTCTTTTTTTATGAATCTATTCAAGTATGCCATAAAATAAGAATATACAAACACAGTCCAGCTTTCTCTGTGCATATATAACATGTCATATCCTTTTTAGTGCAACAAGACAGGGTCTGTGCAGAAGTGATTAGAAATGATAGTAGCCTAATTCAGCACTAACGTAGTGCTGAATGATTCCACAGAGTCTGGATGTTTTTTGTCTGTTTTGTTTTTTTAAAAAAGGGCAGATGAGCGAAAAAAGGAGTTCAAGTAGTAGATGAGAAGGTAGAAGGACCCTTACACTTTAGATCTATGAGATCAAACACTCACATGCCTGTCTAAAACACACAGCACTTTCCACAGATTACAAATCATCCCAGTTTACAAAAGCTTTGCTCCACAAAAGGTGTTCTTTTCACAGATACGCAGCCGTCGCCACAAAGAAGAGCCCCGGGCATTTCATTGTCAAGCTCTTTCTTTTCTTTTCTTTGCTGCCAACAACACTAGCCTCTTTATCAGTGCAATTACAGCACAAACAGACTCATCATTGGCCCAACTGTCCTCTCCTATCACCTTTATTTCCACAAGCAACCTAATTAGTCCTAAAGAGAGAAAAGCCAATAAGCAGAGGCGAGCAGAGAGGCAATGAGAGAGAAAAAAAGAGCAGCTATCATGTCCATTTGTGTGGATTTGCAAACGCAGTTGTATGTGTTTGTGTGTGTGTATTTTTCCACTCTGTTTTTCCATTTCTTTTTGTTGTTGTTGTTGTTGTCCTCACTCTCTCTCCTTTTTTTTCCCCGCTGAAAGAAAGCCTTCAAAGGAGCGATTGTGCAGAGCGGCTGAAGTGGTCTGTTGGTAAGCGGACAGCAGAGCAACACAACAAACATGGCTAGCACTAATCAGAGCCCCGGCTAATGTAAACAATGTCATTTTTTGCCCTTAATGAGCCAATTTTCCGCAGATATGAGAGGGCTAACAATTGGGGCAGCGCCTTTGATGTGATTCATCTGAAGGTTTGTTTGTGATCGCTTGGCACTTTTTGTTGGAAGCCCTGCGCCCAGCTGCTTTCATCTACCCCTGAAAAGAGAGAGCCACGACTCACTTGGGTATAGCGAGAGGGGGGAATAAAAATAATAATTTTCTTTTCTTTTTTAAAAAGAAAAAAAAAACACCCACCCTTTTATTATAAACTAGTCCTAATCAGCTGACCAGCCCCCTCCT
>VURO01048112.1:79555-91215 GCA_015108175.1 Pelvicachromis taeniatus
ATGAGGGATCTGAAAAAAAAAGGGAAAAAAAAAAAAAGGGGGAACATGGTTCATGCCGAGTGTCTATAGTGATCAAATAGCGAACTCATTAAAAGGCACCCCGGTGTGCGAGCAGTGGACACTGACAGGGCCTTCATTAACATGGTGCTGACAAAAGGTGAGGCAGACCAAAGAGGCAGCCGGCAGGCCAGGTGTGTGTGCCGCGGCGCTTTTCAAGATGGCACCATAGCCAGAGGCGGGCGGGCTGGCAAAGAGCACTCTATCAAATGGCATACTGACCAAGAACAAGCTGGTTCTGGTAAAGGGAAGAAGATGGAGAGATAAAGAGTTTCCGGTGTGTGCACGAAAAGTTTCGACGTTCAGTGCATTCAAGTCAAACTTTTCCCGTGTTCAAGAACTGATCCATTTCATCAAGTGAGTCTCTCCAGAAAGTTCGCAGTCCGGTGCTGACTATCATAATAAAGTGAACTCTTCAAAGTTCAGTAAAAGGCCACAAGAACATACAAATAACAACAACAAAACAGGAAAGAGGAGCGAGAGAGGCCTATTGATGTAATGAAGGTAGTCAAAGGTAGTATCCACGGGCAATACATCGCCTCATGTCCAGGCCTATTGCAATCAATCACTGGAGCTGAAGTGAAGTCAACTCCAGGCTAGTCAGTCAGCCAGGCCCCCCTTATAACCATGTACACACACATTATACACACACACACACCTCTGCCTGCCTCTCTGGCCATGAGTCAGGGGCCCTCTGGGGCCAACCACACGCTCACACACATACACACACTCTGCACCTGCTGGGCCCTGCAGTTACCAGCTGTCAACTCCACGTGTTCTTTGCCGTCTGTTTAGTGTGTGTGTGTGTGTGTGTGTGTGCGTGTGTGTGTGTGTGTGTGTGTGTGTGTGTGTGTGTGTGTGTGTGTGTGTGTGTGTGTGTGTGTGTGTGTGTGTGTGTGTGTGTGTGTGTGTGTGTGTGTGTGTGTGTGTGTGCGCGCAAAGAGTACAGGGTTACTGCAAAGTTACAAGCTTCAGTTGGGCCATGGACAGAGAAGAAGAAATGATGCGGGCCCCTTCAAGGACATTTACTTGCATTCAACAAATGTTTCAAGAAAAACTAATTAAATGAGAGCACTTTGCTGCTTTTTATAGAACGACAGTGAGGAAGAAAAATTTCTTAACCCATAAACACACATTAAAGGCAAAAAATGGAAACAGTTATGTACTAAGAAAGCTCCTAAAAGAGCAGACACATATTGTGTCAACCTACCTCCCTCTTCACAGTCAGGTCAGCCTGAACAGTAAAATGTCAACAACAAAAATAATAAAGTTTTTATCAAAGCTCACAGCGGCTGGATCGCAACCCTCAAAAGTAACGATTTCTGAGTTCTTTCTGAGTTTTCCTCTGTCTCCCTGGTTGCACAAAAAAAAAAAGAAAACTAAGTCATGTGATCATATTTTAAATATTATTTTCTGATTAAATGAAAAAAAGATTACCAACTTAGTTCAAGAGATAGAGGTACAAAGCTGTTGCAAGATGGCATACCATAAAAAAATGCAAACTAACCAGTGACGGGTTCATTCTCAGTAGAAAAAATGTTAACCAGTAAAACTGATCGTTTTTGTGGGGAAAAATAAGACCCATTACAACATTTACCTCTAGGGCATGACCTTAATCCTAAGCTCCTTCTCAATCTCTGTAAGGGACAGAGAGATAGGAAGCTAGGTTAAGGCAACAATGAAAAACGTGTCTGTTTTGGGGGGAGAGAAGAAAAAAAAAATCAATAATGTGTTGTGATGTGAAACTGATTCCCACTGGATCTCGCTGTGTTCTGTGCAAGCCTATTCTCTGTGTGGCCCTGAGGTAAGTAGTGTACTTCGTTACAGTGTGTAGCAGTAAGCCTTGGAGACCTGTGCAGCGATTAAGCCGTACTGGAGCACATTAGCTCAGGCCATGTCACGGCAGGCTGAAATGGGTCTGGCATGGAAGGAAAAAGGATGAAGAGAAGGGTACACCAGAGGGAAGTAGATGAAAAAGGGTATCAAAAGGAAATGAAATGAAAGGAAAAAAACAGGGCAGGGACAGAAGAAAAATGTGACAGGGTGGATAAGGAACAAAAATAAAGGGGGGGGGGACAGGAAAAAATGCGTTGGAGAATGACATTTGTTTGACTTCATGTCATGAGGTTTGTGCATCGTCATACAAGGTTTCATTCCTACACGGATGCATTTCCACCTCCAGAGAAAGAAAAGGTGCCACAGCAAACCCGAGACACTTTGTGGTGTCACAGCTGACAGCAAAGAGAAAGAAAGTAGGGATGGCTAGCAGGAGTGATGGAAGGGTGGAGAAGGATGGCGCGAGCAAAGGAGAGACAGGACAGAAGCAGAGAGAGTGACAAATTCCCCGCTGATGACTATTTACAGGCTATTCCCCCTCACCACGGAAACCCGAGGCCTCAACCCCGCTTTCTCATTTTCTCCTCTTTATTTATCCATTTCCTCCCTTCTGTGGTAAATTTGTCACTTTTGCATAAGGCTGCTAGTGTCAGTGCACTGGTGGAGGAGGGAATGGCAATATGAGCAACCCTAGATGTGATGGAGAAAGTGGGGATGATAATGGAAGAGGAGACGGAAAGGAGCTGATGGCAGCATTTCTTTCCTCAATCTCTGACCATCTTCCTAAATTCCCAACCCCCCTCTCTTGTTCTGTCCCCTCTTTGCCCCTTTCACACACCTCTCCCTCCATCAGTCCCTCTCCTACACCGACCCTCCTCTCATTCACTCCTTCCTTTCTCTCTCCTCTGCCTCAGCCCACCACTCCACCTCCCTCGTCTCTCCAGGAGGCAGTTGTCAATCAAGTGCGTCTCCCACAATCCCTCTGGAGCTCATTGTGCCCGCGGTCGCTGGCGGAGGCAGGCGTTGCGAGGCGGCAGAGAGCCGCAGATGGAGGGAGTGCTGTCAATCATTGTCACTAATTATTAATTTCTGTCACTCAGGCCCCCATGGCAGCCACGTAGTGGGGGCCTCTCACTCTCTCTGTCTCTCCCCCTTTTCCTTCTCCAGCCTCCTCCTCGCTACTCATTCAGCTAGTTGGTCTGCATCCCTCTGTCCCTCCCACGTTCAGTCCCTCTCTCCCTCCCTTGTCCCTCGTTAAAGTCTGTGCCTCTCCTTTGCCTTTGCTTCTTTCATTCGGGTCACTTGATCTTTCCATTTCTCGTTCCTCCCTCTCTCACGCCACACTACGGACTCTTTCCCCTCTTGTCCCCCTCAACACTCCCAGGGTGAGTTGATTTGGTATGCCAGCCTGGCCACAAAAAGTTCAACCTTTCATTATGTGGTTCACGTGCACTCAGAACTGCCCCTTCTCCTCTCCCCTCCTCTCCCCTCACCAGGTCAGTCCCCCTGACTCTCTGCTCTATTTTAATTGTATTCTCCCCTCTCACCCCTCTCAGTCACCCCACCCCCCACCCCACCCACCCACCACCACCACTTCAACACACAACATCCAGCTCCTCCTCTAATTCATTAGAAATCCCCAAAAAGACATTTAAAAAGACCCGCTTAACACGTTCTCCTATTTTATCATTTTTCTTCCTTTTTTTAAAAGCTCAAACTCAGCAGGTCTTTGTTCAGGTTCTGATTTGATTTGGTGAACTTGGTGTTTTCAATTTGCACACCGCCGCTTTCACCTGTGATGTCACAGTGATGGCGGCTAATGAGGGAGGCCTGACCCGCATGTAGCTGCGACTGAGGACGGGGCCAGTCCACTCCGCTAAGGGTTCTCATCTGCTCCTACCTTCACCTCATTACCAGAGGCGGTGGGCTGGGAGGCAAAGAAGAGAGAGACAGAGAGAGGGAGGGAGGGAGTTGGTGATTAGGAGTTTGAGCACACACACCCACAGTCATTCACAAATATTCATGAAAACACTGCATACACACAAGGCCAGATCTTTATATTCTCATTCCATATATACACACACATATGCTACACAAACATAAACAACTGCCTTTATAAATATATAAATCTGCCTAAGACACAAATATTAAACGTCATGTACATTTGTGTTTTTACACACACAAAAAAAATGTGCACGATATCAGCGACACACACAGTTTGGCGTACTGACCGTTTATGTCAATCATTACAAAGTTGTGCTGTGCATCCAAACTTTGTTCAATACCACACTTCTAGTGCAGATGCCCAAACTTTAATGATACCAAATGCGATACCAAATGCGTGTGTGGATGAGATCAATATTACACGAAGACATTTAGAATATTTGATGGCACATTGATAAATAAACTCAACGCTTGGGTTTGAATCCAAAACTGGGAGTGTGCATGCGTGAGAATTTCTCTTACATCAGGTAGGAATACAGTTAATTTAATAAACGTAAAGCTACTTGTGGGGAAATGAACACTCCACACAGAATCTGGACCTCATCTCCTCCTGGATTACTATTCTCAACAGACCTGTGCTACTCTAATGAGGGGCAGAGGAAGAGGCCAGCTGGACACCACTGATCTTTCACCTCCCTTCCCATCTATACCTACTGAAACCATCAACCTGCCCTCCTGCTCCTCTGCTCCCACAAGCCCCCGCGTGCCCTCCAGTCCTGCTCTGCATACAGCCATTAGCACCCCTCTACCCCTAACCTTCTGCTTCTCTGCATCCACCACTCCCTCCACCTGCCCCTCCTCTCTCTCTCTCATTCTTTCTCTTTAGTGTCTGCCTCCATCCTTTCCTCCGTCTCCTCTCTCTGCTGTCACTCCGTTTTCCTGGGCACCTGTCACTTTTCCCTTTCACTTTTCTGCTGTATTCCAACCTCTGTTGTTTTTTTTCTTTCTCTTCCTCCATCTTCTCTTTCTCATCTCCTCTAAGCTGTCACTGTCTTTCTCTCCTTATCTGATTGTCTCTTCACTCCTTCCATCTATACATCCTTCTTACTCTCTCTCTGTCACCACATCCTCCCCCACCACCTCCCTCGTGTCTGTGTTTTTGTGTGTGCGTGTCAGCATTCAGCACCTCTGTGGAGACAGGGTTTATTGGGGTAATGCATTTATCACTGCTGCGAGCCAGGGCCTCACCTCCTTCTTTGAGCCAGTGAGTAATGAAAATAGGATCACTTCTGACAACACTCTGCAACACACACTCGGACTCACACAGATGCACTCTTGCGCGCACACACACACACACACAAAAACACATATTCGTGAATGTTCCTCAAAAACGCTTGCATTTAAATATCAACATCGATGAAACACAAACGTCCAAGGAACCGAGGAGATTCTTGTGCTCATAGACTCAGTGACGCGTGCCAGCTCTCTAAATCAGCTCTTCTGTCACAAAAAGTGCCTTCTAATGTATATTTTATAATAACTACATGTAATTACTAGTTCTCATGCTTTCTTTTAGAGAAAGTAGTTAGTTAACCCATTATCGTAAGCAATAATTATTAAATAATTGCTTATTTAATTATACAGAAATTAGAAAATTTGATTTGAGATACTCCTAATTTACATTATTTTGACTTTAACATTGATTACATTAACAATCACACAAATTTCGATCAAATCTATCGATGCATCTGACCTAAAATTGATATTAGAAAAGTGCTAAACATTTAAGTGATATCACCATCTTTCAGCGAGGCTTGAAGCATCTAAAATCATATTCAAATTTTAGCTTGGAAAAAAAAAAGAGCAAAGCAAAAGAATTTCACTCGGTGCAGGTGGGAAAGCTATTATCTTAGTAAATAACTACAGGCTACAACATTATTAGCCCCATATCACAAACTTTGCAGCAGCTGAGCAAAAATGTAGAGCTGCCACTGCAGTTTTTAATATCGCACAGTTTGGACGCTAACAACTTAAACTCTGCACATGGTAAACTTGGAGAGCTGTTCAATAATTTCCTGATAGATTACTTTTAGTAATTTAGATAATAAATAAAATTCACTAAGTGTACCTAAATGGTGGCCATCTAATCTCACGTAAAACCTTAGTGTCTAAAAACATAACATAATGACTGTTTGGGAGTTTAGCAGGATTCTCAGACCTGCCACCATATATGCTTTGACTGAAATTCACAAATATTCCAAGACCATCTCCATATGATTGTCTATGGATGTGGCAAGTCTGTTAGGGAATCTGGTGTATAATACCTATAATATGCACTCATCCATCCAGGACCCATTTTCTATATTTCCGTAATCTGTGTCTACACATTATTGAAAATAAATTGTTACATTTTGGTTATTTTGGTACCCTAAGTGAATTTCAGCCCATAAGAATATACGCAAGTGCCAAATTCTGTCAATCAAAACCACCAACAATGACGGTACTGAGCGGAGCCTCAAATTCAAATATTGTGCTGCACCTTAAAAAAACAAACAAAAAAAAACTCTACTGCATATAAACATATTACATTATGAACTTGGAAGATGACATAGCTTTCTTCCAAATTCATTTTGCTTCATTATAAGACCGCTGGACTCACTTGCCGCAGTTCTGAACTAACATCTTTTATCATGTAGAATCGAAAGGCAACATGTCTGACTATTTCAGCCGTGGTTTCCTAGGGAGAAAGAAATCAGGTAAGGATCAAGTGTTAATGGCCAGGGGTGCCTGTCTAATCCCATTTGGTCTGGCAGTGTCGGGGAGGTGGGGGAGGTCTTCACCAGTTTAAAACGATACCATCACCACAGGTATTCGAGCCGGGCTCAGATTGGCCTTGACAGAACAAAACATCGCCGCAGCAAATGACTCAAGCACCTCCCATTACATCAAACTCGAGAAGACAAGGTCAGATCGGCAGCGACATAAAGTTTAAGCTTAGAAAACAAACTTCTCTTCAAACTGCACTCTCTTAAACGCAGCGTATCGTGGCGAGGGAGATTGCTGCTAATACACCAAGTAGTGCGTGGAGAGCCTAAGTCAAAGGACTGCTGACTAATGTGCCGAAATGGTCGGGAATACTCTGTGGTATTGCAGATGGCAGAGGTATTTGTTATTCATATGGCCCTCAAGGTGCATCCACAAGGTTTGCGTGAAAGTGTGAGTATCGCACGTGCACGTGTGCATGCCTATGTGCGTATTCTTTTGTGCGTGCGAGTGTGTGTGTCTTGTGCAGAATCCGCAGTGCTGAGGATGCCATTAATGCTTGCTGCTGATCGCCCTCCCACATTTAAATAACAATAGTGCAGTCAGAGAAAGCATCGGTGTGAATCCAACCCGCAAAACACCCAGGAGCTGCAGGCCCCACTCCTGCTGTGTGTGCGTGTGTATGCGTGCGTGCATGAGTGCGCACTTTGTGTGTGTGAGTTTAGGTGCTCTTGATTGTGCTCAAACCAGCACATATATGCGAGTCTGAGAAAAGACAGTAAGACAGAAGAGGGGAGAGAGAAAGACAGGGAGGAAGAGAGGAAGGCAGGCTGCAGCAGAGTCTAAAATACACAGCCACTGTGTTGTGCAGATGGGTTATGTGATGAGAAACTGCAAGTCCACAGAGATTTCCTATTAGTATATACTGGTGACCCTGGATCCCTCAGTGGAAGAGCTGCTTGTCTTTTAAAATGAGTCCGACTCAGATGGACCGAGTGCTGACTGAAGGTTTTCCGTCTTATTTTTGCCTCAGAAATAATAAACAGTTCAGGTTTCCTCTCACTGAAAACTCCACTCAGGGACTATGTAAGGCACACCAAGTGATGGAAGACACTAAATTAAGCCAATCTAACATTCAAAGTCATTTTGAACGCCAATGAACATGCCAACATTCAAGCAGTGATCTTGCAAGATAGCAAAAAAAAAAGGAATATCACATTAAAAAAAAATATTGAAGTAAGTCAATACTGGCCAGTGTTCCCCTGTCTGCTGTATTGTGTTAAGTTTCAACAGGTTTGCAGGATGAAGTTCCTAAATATGAATTAATTAATTGGTACTCAATGAAAATGTCTTTTTTGGAACAAAAGAGGAAATCAATCAAGATTTTCAGCTACCGGGCAAATTTTTATTTTAAACATGGGTAATGATCTAACAGTTCACAGCTGGTGCAGCTCTACTAGAATACATTATCAAATTCAAAATTAAAATAATTTTTGTTTTGCTTGTTTTCTGCTGTTTTAGTCTAGTTTGTTTTTTTCAGTCAGGGGACATTTTCTTTGGTACGTTCTGTCTCTTAAATTGCAGAAATTGTTTTGCAGTTTTCTAGCTGTTTTGCTGCGCTTTAAATGACTTTGGCTGAGCAGTTTTGGTCAGTAAAAACATATCAAAAAGGTGTTTAAAAGCTCGTGCTTTTCTGCAATCTGCAGATCTGCTATAGAAAATTAAGAAAACGAAAATAATACACCTTTTTAGTAAACTAGACCCTTAGACCAAAGCAGCTAAACCGAGTTCAGCCATATCATTAAGTTACTGTTAAATGCATCTCTTTAACATAGAGATACCATTAATAGCATTCGAACGACCCAATCAGTGTTTTATCCAAATATCCTGCAGTTACTGATAATCAATGTTGGGCTAATTATCAGTGTTTTTCCTACAATTATAGCGAAACATTTACAATTAACCCAACAAACATTGTACTAATGGGGATTAGTTGCCCCTTACTCAAGAATACTTACCAAAACGCACCGTGTAGTCTATATAAAGTTTAATTTAGCCTTCTTTGTTGTGCAATACTGGTCATGAAATACACAGTACAGTGGAACCCCAGGTTATGAAAAGCTCGGTATACGAGTAATTTGGTTACGAGCCACGATCCGAGCAAAATTTCTGCCCAGTGTACGAGGCAAAAACAGATGATTATCGTAAAATGTATCATACGTTCCTACATAATGTTAAGTGTCCTTAGGCTAAGTTTGAAGTTTAGAAAATTATTTTTTTTACAATTCATGTAGTTAAGAAAGTGAAATTTTAGTTTTGTTTGAAGTTTAAGAAAGCGTTGTTTTAGTTTTACCGCACGTGTACTGTACCTAGTCCTCCCTCCCTCCCTCCTTCCTCAGCCGCTCTCCGTTAACTGCAATCGTCTGCCGCCAAGGTAAGGTTACATTTTCTTAAGTTAGTTTATCTTTTATTTAACTATATTTACTAATACAGTATTTTGATGTTTGTTTCTTATTTAAAAACATGTTTTTTTTTCTCCATTATTTATTATATTTTGGGGACCTTTTGAGAGGGCTGGAACGGATTAATCTCATTTCCATTATTTTAAATGGGGAAAATTTGTTTGGGTTACGGGCTCGGTTCTGGAACGGATTAAACTCGTAACCCGGGGTTCCACTGTAATCCCATCAGCATGGCGTGGCTGGTTGGAGCTACAGTCCACTATCCAACTTTACCCCAATCTGTGGTTCTCATTTATTTACATCATAGTCTGACTGTTGGTTTGCTAGTTTACACACACTGACATTAAATCGACTTATAGTGCTAACTTTTTAGTAAAGGTAGCTCAGGCAGCCATGGAGCGTCCACACTCACCAGAGGTCAACTTCATTTTTCAGCTACCGGTAGCTTCGAATTCGCCTCCTTTTTCCGGTTCAAGTGAGAAACAGGTGTACAACAGGTAAGTCTTTAAATTCACTAATGCTACATAAGACCACCTGCATCCGGTATACTGTCATTCCACTCTCTACACTCTTTATTTCTATGTGCCCTTCATGTTTGTTGCCCTTAGAAATTAAATGGTGTCCATTTTCAATTGAATTGTATTTATATAGCCTCAAGGCGCTTTATATTGTAAGGTAAAGACAAAGAAAACAGAGAAACCACAACAATCATATGACCTGATATGAGCAAGCACTTTGGCAACAGTGGGAAGGAAAAACTCCATTTTAGCAGGAAGAAATCTCCAGCAGAACCAGGCTCAGGGATGGGTGGTCATCTGCTGAGACCAGTTGGGGGTGAGTGATTGAAGGCAGGACAAAGACATACTGTGGAAAAGAGAATTAATAATAACAAATAATTAAATGCAGAGTGGTGTGACACTGGCACTTACTCTGGATTCTGATGGGCCTGTATTTTTCTTTTTCATTATTTCTAATGCTTTCAGTGATGAAATTGATTATATAACTATAACAATAATTACCTTACCTAAACATCTTATTTGTTGTTGTTAGATTAATTGCTTTCCATGTTTTAATTTCTTTCATTTTGCTTCTTTTAGTTATATAAATATCTTCACCCTTTAAGCATATACATCTATTAACACCATGTGTGAAATATATTTAAAAAAAAACCTCCCCCTTCAGTAGGCATCTTACATAACAATATTGTCATTTTTTTTTTAAATCACAAATGTAAGGAAGAGAAAATTCACTAAAAGTAGTTTTCAACATGTTACAGTAACAGAGAGTATATCAATGTAACTATATATACCTTGTGAATACATTTACATGGTTTCCAAATTTTAAACCACATTCGTTCCAAACTTTAGATGAACATCGGTGCCCCATAACCCCACATACATACATCCCTCATATACTTTATATAAGGCTGACTCATTGTTTGTACTTTGTGTGGACCTGAGTGCACGTGATAAAGTGAAAAACTACCGTGCTGCAAACTCCAGTGTCTCACCTCTCTATTACGCCTCGTGAAAATGTTTGCTGTCACAGAACACCCACTCACAAATACAAATGCACACAATGACATGTGCTGCATGCTACAGTGTGTATTTTTAGCACATCTACACAACCTGACTGATCCCACTTCGATTTTTACAAGTAAAAGTTGCATGACTGTGGAATAAAAAAAGCAACAAAAAAACCCCGCAATTGACATAAATAAAGCGCTGAGATTCTCAGATGTTCCTTTGAAGGCAGTCAGCAAATAAATTAAGAATACTTATAAACTTCTCTCCCCATGCATCCTTTTCCCCCCCTCCACATCTTTTGATGTGCCACAAATTGATGCCTAACAGTCACAAGAGCACAGAACACATGACAAGAAGAGGAAAGAAGTGAAGAAAAGAGGAGGCGGAGAGAGGAGGGGGGGGGGAGCAAAGCAAAAGTGGGATGCCGCGGGTGTACATAAGTTGAGAGGTTTGGGAGAAGAAAAAACAAAAAAAAAGACAAGAGACAAAAAGAGTGAGAGGCTGAGTCTAATAAGAACCAAGAGACAGCGTGCCGATGTCTTGTGGTGCCATTTGAATACAGGGCAGCAGCAGCTGGAGTCTGTGTCGAACAGCTCTGCACTTCACACAGCATCACCATCAGGAGAGGATAGCACTGGTACTACTCTGCTGGAGTCTTATACTGCTTCACACACTCCCACAGACCAGCCTCAGTGTGTGTGTGTGTGTGTGTGTGTGTGGGAATGACTGGAGCTCCATGGTTCTCATTACTCAGCCACTGTAATGTGCTCGCCTTTCTAGCTTACCATATTGGGGCTGGTGTTCCCACTGCTGGCTTACAGAAAAGGAAAGGACCAACCTCACCTCTGTTCTGAATGCATTAGCACACATCACATTTTCAATCTGGACCTCAGCACAGGTTCCCCACGAGTCTACTGAATAGTAAGAAAGTATATGCATGTAAGTGTGTGTGTGTGTGTGTGTGTGTGTGTGTGTGTGTGTGTGTGTGTGTGTGTGTGTGTGTGTGTGTGTGTGTGTGTGTGTGTTTACCATCTGAGCTCTAAGCAACACCTGGTCTTGACCCGACCCTTTG